>AWOL01S0070125.1:10280-70735 GCA_000715115.1 Nicotiana otophora | reverse complement strand
GAGCGAACCACTCTGTAACTCATGATCATTCGACCAAAACTAGAACATACATAGGTCGAGTTAACTGAACTCATTCCTTTTGTAACTATCATGGGCCCACATGGCCACCACTCATAATGCATAACTGTAAGTGGGAAAACACTGTATCAATGAACCATCGTTCTTAAAACATGTATACATATGGGCCGTCAAGGCCTCTGACATACTGTACAAAATAAACCTCTGTCTACAAAGCCTCTAAGATTATTTGACATCAAATGGGACAGGGTACCAACCTACCCATGAGTCTATAGCAAAACTTTGACACGATGACTCATAGACTCAGTTGCACTCCGAATGAGGTGGAGTCTTACCCATCCTTCGCTGAATGCCAATCTCGACTACTATGAGGGCTCGTCAAACTGATTATCTATAAATGCAGTGTCCCTAACAAAAGGACGTCAGTACGAATAATGAATCGAGTATGTAAGGCGGAACTGAAATATAACAATAAGTCAACATTAATTAAAGACATATAAGAATCAACCTGAATCTCTGAAGTGTCACCGTATATTCATACATATTATACTTATATATATATAATACTTCTCTTTGAGACTCTTATCCATATCGTATGATGTATGACTGCCCAACTTGATCAGTGGTAACTGCCCGACCGGCCGTAGTGCGGTAGTAAATGCATGACTAATCGACCGACCGTAGTTCGGTGGCAAATGTATAAATGCCCGACGGGCCGTAGCTCGGTGGTAAATGCATGACTGCCCGACTGGCCGTAGCTCGGTGATAAATGTATAGCTGCCCAACCGGTCGTAGCTCAGTGGTAAATGCATGACTGCCCGACCGGCCGTATTTCGGTGGTAAATGATTTTGCATGTCTGCTCAACCGGCGGTAAATAATGATACATAACTGCCCAACCGGTGGTAACTGCCCGACCGACCGTAGCACGGTAGTAAATGCATGAAGATGCATGTATCACTATATTAAAAACATTAACATCTCCATCATAATACCTCAATAGGGAACTAGATACATACTTAGACATGCTTGAATATAACTTTACCGGAACGAATAACATAGATATCCTTAACTGCTAAGAGTAGAACCACTTATGGAGTAATATTACATTTACGTATCGTTACTTGGATCATGCCAAAAGAAAAGGAGTGATAGCCTTAGCATACCTGTATGATCTCTTCCTTATTACTCAACCAAGCTCAACACAACTTCTTTCATCTACAACAAGTGAAATGATATTGTCGTTAACATATAATGTCGTACCATCGTATTTGGCTAGTCGTATGACTTAAGGAAAGTCGGAAAGCAACTCCCCTATTTTTAATACAACCCAAAGACCACTAAGGGTCATCAACAGCCCAACAACAACAACTATAACCAACAATAGCAACAACAATGATACAATCCAATATGAGTTTCTCCGATTATCTTAACAATCATATTGAGCGGCAAGCTCGTTTTTACTCATAACAACATATAAATTGAATCCAACTCTTATTCCATAAATTAGTTTACAACCTTCAGAACATCATACTTATATGTACCATATTATTTCTAGTTTAAAACATCCACAAAATACCTTCCAAAACAGCCCCATACATCTAGCACCTTAATTTTTATCGTCAATCACTTGTTGTTCATATTTTCTTCTTCAATAAACTTAATTAACACCTAGAAAAGCTTAAAAACATCAGCCACAATATTATCAAATTATTTCTCACAATTTTCAGCCACCACAAACCATATATTTAGCCACAAAACAGTCCAACCAAAAAGACAACCATATCCTATGTTCTTTCAAGTACTATCTTATGGTTTTTCACTCAAACAACTCAACCAACACAAGATTAACCTTAGGCACAATCAAGAAGATGTTATCGCAACTTAGCTCACAATATCCCTCAATCACACCACAATACCATAGAAGCATTCTCTTGCAGTCTTTAACATATTTGATGATGATTGGAGTTGTTGTTTCCTTGAGTTTGGTTCTTGTGATCTTAAGATATGTTAGGGATGATTTTGGAGATCTTGAGAGTGGTTTTGTGTGATTAACATCTGTATTGTTGACGTGATATAAGGGTATAAGACCACCGCCTCAATTTTCCAAGCAGGTGGGTAGGCTGCCTGCTTGGCAGCTTGAGGAGTGCCACTTCAGACACTTGTATCTCTCTATTCTGATAACGTATTGATAAACGGTTTGCAGAGTTGGAAACTAGACACATAGAGATTTAATTCCATATAAATATCTCCATGTAACTCTCAATATATTGGAAGAAAAATGCGTCGCAACGTGGCCTATAAACCTGCCAGTTTCTCCGAAGTGCGGCAACGTGACTTGGCGACCCTGTTTTACAAATCCATATTTCTCTGTCCCGATGTCGTATGAATAAATGGTTTGGACCATTGGAAACTAGGTTCCAAGAACTTAATTGTGGTATATAATATGTACCACAAATACCTCATATAACACATGAAATGTATTTCTCAAAACGCTTCATTACAAGGCAAATCCTTAGTCGGTTTTTCCGTAACTTAAATCCGATTTTTCCCAAACTTTATATTTCATATCCAAACATCATATATAGCCATATTACGACTTAAAACTCATTTAAATCATGATTAAAAAGTCTCATTCATCCTAACTTACCTAATACTTCGATAAACCGTCCTTAGCCTTGTAGAAGGATTTCATCATTTTTTAGCTTACATCAATTTACTTATGGCGTACTTTCACGTACGGAAACATGAGGCTGATATTCGGCTTAAAGTATATATATTTATATGCATATTGCCTCACTTTGTACTCATATTTCGTAAATTTCGGATATATAATGTATTAATTTGTGCTAATTCGAGGTATTTTATGTGTAGGAGTCATTCGGAGGCAATGTGGGACGAAGGTGCACGATTTGAAGCAAAAAGGAACAAAGTGAACAATTCGGATAGTGTAGTGCCCTCGAAAGCGGGGGGCGCTACCGGTGGCGCAGTTTCCAGAAGTGCCCAAATGCCCAGCGCCCCATGCTACCCTGGGCACTGGGTGATAGGAACTTGTCCTATTTCTTCCGGGACTTGGTTATTTTGACCCAAAATGCCCCCAACTTATATAAAAGCAAGCCTAAACCTAGTTTGTAGAGAGAGACGTCACTTTTAGAGAGAAACATAAGTATGAAACACTCGGGAGCACGGAATTCATCAATTCTTCCATTCTTCATCTAGTATTCATAGCTTTTATGTTTAAAAATGATATTTTGATTATTGTTATGAACATGAGTAGCTAATATCCTCATTATTCTGGGGTTATGGGTCGTTCTTGACTATTGTAAATAAATCTGCCAGTTTCTCCGAAGTGCGGCAACGTGACTTGGCGACGCTGTTTTAAAAATCCATATTTCTCTGTCCCGATGTCGTATGAATAAATGGTTTGGACCATTGAAAACTAGGTTCCAAGAACTTAATTTTGGTATACAATATGTCCCAAAAATATCTCATATAATACATGAAATGTATTTCTTAAAACTCTTCATTACAAGGCAAATCCTTAGTCGGTTTTTTCGCAACTTAAATCCGATTTTTTTCAAACTTTATATTTCATATCTAAACATCATATATAGCCATATCACAACTTTAAACTCATTTAAATCATGATTAAAAATTCTAATTCATCCTAACTTACCTAATACTTCGATAAACCATCCTTAGCCTTGTAGAAGGATTTCATCATTTTTGAGCTTACATCAATTTACTTATGGCGTACTTTCACGTACGGAAACATGGGCTTTAACATCATGTACTGATATTCCGCTTAAAGTATGTATATTTATATGCATATTGCCTCACTGTTTACTCATGTTTCGTAAATTTTGGATATGTAATGTATTAATTTGTGCTAATTCGAGGTATTTTATGTGTAGGAGTCATCCAGAGGCAATGTGGGATGAAGGTGTATGATTTGAAGCAAAAAGGGAACAAAGTGAAAATTTTGGATAGTGTAGTGTCCTGCGTAGCGTGGGGCGCTACCTGTGGCACAGTTTCTAGAAGTTCCAAAATTCCTAGCACCAGGGTTAGCACCCCCACGCTACCCTGGGCGCTGGGTGATGGGGACTTATCATATTTCGCCTGGGACTTGGTTATTTCGACCCAAGATGCCCCCAACTTATATAAAATCAAGCCTAAACCTATTTTGGAGAGAGAGACATCACCTTTAGAGAGAAACACAAGTATGAAACACTCGGGAACACGGAATTCATCAATTTTTCCATTCTTCATCTAGTATTCATAGCTTTTATGTTTAAAAATGATATTTTGATTATTGTTATGAACATGAGTGGCTAAGAACCTCATTATTCTGGGGTTATGGGTCGTTCTTGACTATTGTAAATTAACGGTTGATTGTTTTGCTTGACTTTATCATATTAATTTATTTATTCACTCTTGCGCTTAATTATTCTATTATGTAGCTAACAATAGAGTACTATCTACGAATTTATATTTGAACTCGAAAGTGGGAACTATAAATTGTATATAAGATTGAATAGAGTAAGTTCTTGAATCTGGGTATCGGAGAATAGATTCGTGATTAGGATAGACATATTCTAGTTGCCTTACTTGGTTATTTTTGTAGGAAATATACATGTGTTCTTGTCAAGTTTGACTCTATAGACATATAGTCTTAGGTTGGCTTGAATAGGCAAGCGAAGCATCGAAATAACTTTGCGAGCATAATAACCATGCTAATCAACAAATTAGATAAGTCTAGTGATTAATTAACCCGAAAAATGCAATAGGAGAGATGTTAATCCCATAACCCTAGAATATTCCCATCTCATTGAATTCTTTCTAAGTGTTTGTTTGTTCTACTTGTGATCTTATTTTCTTACTTGCTTATTAGTTCGTAATAATTTAGTTACAAAAATCACAATCATCTTCTTCACACTCACTTGAGCATTAAATATATAAATAGCTTAGATGGACATTAGTTGATCATAAATCCTCGTGGGGACGATACTTTCTCATCACTTTATTACTTGTGGACCGCATATATATACTTGCATGTGTGTTTGAACCCAACAAGTTTTTGGCACCGTTGCCGGGAACGTAAAATTAGCTATTTTTCTAGATTAAACTTTTACTTTTATCTTTACAAATTTGTTGGGAGTACCCAGCAATTGTTTTTTTATCTTTACGAAGGTATGGTTATTGAAGAAGACACTTGGTTAATAGAAGACTTTTGTGGCACGTATTTTTGGGCTTGTCATGGCCTGACCTCTTAGAGATATGAATTTGAATATGGGAGTAAAGGTTGGTATTGAGATGGATATTCTCGATTAGGGGAATATGTAGAACGACGTTATTTTCTAACAATGTTGGTGAATGATTGGTCTAAGGAGAGAGTTGATCTTGCACATGAAATTGATAGGTTTGGCTTAGTTGTGCATAACTTGGATGCAGATTTGAGTGCAAAGGTTGATGCGTGTAACACCCAACAATTTAATGATGAGTTGTGTGAAGATGAAAAAAATCTTCTAGACCAAATTGAGGAGCTAAAACGAGAATACCAATCATTAGAACATATTTTTCTTGAGGATGTCAATGTTGAGAAGAGTGCTCTAGAATCATATGAGAGAATAGATAATATTATTTTGGGAGACTTGAGTGTGTGTATATATGGGGATGTAAATAATAGTACAATTCATGAGTTAAGGCGCATTAGACCTCATTCCAATAATTTTTTTCTCACTGTGTTTAAATAGTAAGATAGTAATTGAGCTATATGAGCCTATGGGGGTGTCAAAGGGTGAGGATGAGAGATCCTATATTCTTGAATTTGTTGTGCCAAAAAGCGAAAATTACATTCCTCATCTAAAGGCCAAGAAGTGCAGAGTGAAAAATTTATTACTTGGCCTGATTATCTTTGTAGCCCCACCATTGGAGCTTAGCCACAGACTGGATGCCCTATTAGGGGTACAATTCATAAGTTCAAGGTGGAAGAAAAAGTTGTTCACGTCATGCCACGACGTTAAATTAGGTGCTTGTTGGGAGGCAACCCAACTTTACTACTTTCTTTTGTTTTTATTTTATTTTTATTTTTTTAATTATTTTTTTAGTGTTATTGTATGTTGTAGGATTATGAGTATAGGAAGCAAGGCCTTAAGATGCACAAAAGCAAGCCAGATGATTGGAACTAGTGTGAGGTACCCGCACAAAGGATCATCCTTGGGAGAAGTCTGAGTACCCTGTGATGCTGCTAATGCTTCGGCCTTTGGCCTTTCAGGGAGTTTCTTGTCCACCCTCATTATTGTTACTGTATTTGTGCATTGAGTACATTGCGCTGTTTTTAGTGTGGGGTGGAAAAATTTCCTTAGATAATTAGTAGTAATATGTTATTAGTGTAATATTAACTTCCTATTTTGATTTCAGTTTCATATTTTTATTTTTATAGTATTTTAGGTGCTTAATTTTAAAGTTAAATTTTTTTTTTAAGAAAATATTGGACTTTTCCTGACGATGGATCTCTTAGACAGTTTTCTTCAGGGATTAAAGTCTAGCAAAAAACCAATTAGAAAATATAAAATCCAAAAAATATATCTTTTATTTTTCTTTAGATAGTAATAATCCCTCGTAATTTTTCTTTGTGCCTCGGTTATTTTCCATGGGATGTAGTTTGAACCAGGTAGTAATTTTTAAATTTTTAGAGTAGATTAGTATTTAGGAAATAAATGGAGGAAGAAAGATGTGATTCCTAGGCGCCTTTGACTTGTTTGATAGTACCATATTTAGGCTTTGGCATGTGTAGTATCTTCCCTATATTTTAAAATTCTCTATGATGCCTGTATTGATTGGATTGCATGTCTTGTGACGCCTATGTCTCATTTATTTGACGTATGTTCACTTTGTGCTTAATACTTAATATCTTGTGGCTTTGTGAATATTTGCATTAGTTGAGAGTCGGAATGGGACTGTCCTTAGTGATTCATGTGCCATGTGTGGTGAGATTTTTGTGTAGTCCATGTATTGTACCTGTGTCTTAAACTTGCCCGGTATGTGAGTTGAAGTGAAATTTTAGGTGATGCTCGGTTTGAAAAATAATTTTAGGCTTTCTTTGATCTTTTTGAGCTTATTGCTTACCATAAATAAAATTTATCCTGAGTTAACCCCTTTGATCCTATAGACTTTTATTTGGCACCCACATTACAAGCCTATATTCTTTTTGTTCTTATTTGATATTATTTTGATCCTTTTACCTCTTAAAGTACTTTAATTGTGAAATGAGCGCTAGAAGAAGTAAGAAGGGACGAAGTGTGGGGTGACTTTTGGGTGGAACTGATGAAAGGAAGAAATGTGCACTTGTTTTGTAAAATAATACACCACTAGCGAAAATTGAAAATAGTAAAAAGAATAGTTGGAAAAAAAAAAGAAGAGAAAAATCTGGAAAAAAAAAGGGAAAATATAGATGAATAAATTGTTGTCTTATTCTTGCTTGTGGGTATGAATTAAAGTAGTGCTTAAAGGAGAAGGGAACGTTTTTTGGGGTGATATTGTTTGTGAAATTGAAGTGGTGTTAAAGAAAATGCGCTTAAAGTTTATCATGTGATGTGTTAAAATGCTTAGGAGGGTTAGCCACTATTCCCAAAATATATCCTACCCGTCCCTTAGCCCACATTACAACCATAAAAAAGTTCTAATTGATTTTAGATCGATCGAGCTTACATTAGTAGAAATTTACATTAAGGGCAAGTCTATGGTACCAATTGCATGCATGTGACGTTTTTGGGAGAGTGAGCGATTTTCTTTGATATATGTGAGTCCTTAAAATATATTTGAGCATTTGATTTGAATGTGTGGATTCAACTTATTATCTTGTTCTTGTTGTGAGGGCACATGGCTTTGAGATAGGTAACGTTATTAGACTTCTCTATGATGTTGGGTGTTCAAACCATGACTACTTTGTGACATTGAGTCGGTTTTTGAGGCTAGGATTGTTGTGAGCATGTTGTCTTTGTTTGAATATTTTTGAAGAATGGCATAAGCAAAGGGAAGTGTATGTGATTGCATATGTTAGAGTTTAATTATTGCTATCAACCATGGTCATTCGTGTAGAGTGCTCAAAGATAGAGTAATTTGTTGGTTGACTCGAGGACGAGCAACGTTTAAGTGTGGGCTGTTGATATTCGGCTTAAAGTATGTGTATTTATATGCATGTCGCCTTGCATTTTACTCCAATTTTGTGGAATTTGGATATGTAATGTAATGATTTATTCTAATTCGTGGCATTTTTATATGTAGGAGTCACCCGAAGGCAATGTGGGACGAAAGTGCATGATTTGAAGCAAAAATGGAACAAAACGAAAAAATGGGCCAGTGTAGCACCCTGGTCAGCGTGGGGCATTACCCATGGCACAGTTTACAAATGCAAAAATTTTCCAACGCTAGGGCTAGCTCCCTACGCTACCATGGGCGCTAGGTGACGGGAAGTCTCCTATTTCGCGCGGAACAAGGTTATTTTGGCCCTACACACCCCAGGCTTGTATAAAAGGGGTCCCAAACCTATTTTGGAGGGGGATGATGTTTTTGAGAGTAAGTTTTGACAAAAGGAGAGCACAGAGTTGTCGTGGAGGCTGGGTTTCATCTTTTCTTCCATCAAACGTAGTAATTTTTGTGTTTCTTTGTATGAATTGTTGTTTGGCTACCATGTCTATGTGGAGCTAAACTTCACGCTCTAGGGTTGTGGTTCTTTCATGACTATTATTATTTGAATATTGATTTTGATTTCTTGATTTATCATATTGATTTATTTATTCAATCCTACGCTTAATTATTTGATTGCTTGATCACCAATTGAATACTATCTACGAATCTAGAGTTGAACTCAAAAGTGAGAATTCTAGATTGAATATAGGATTGAGTAGAGTAAGTTATTGAACCCGGGCATCGGGGAATGGATTCGCGGTTAGGATAGACATATGTTAATTGCCTTGCTTGGTCACTATACGGGAATTATAAATGCATTCTTATTGATTCTAACTCTATAGACATATAGGTGTTAGGTTAGCTTGAATAGGTGAGTAAGAGATCGACAGATTCTTATGAGCAATATTAACCCCGTCAACCAATAAATCAGATAAATTAATTAGTCAATTCAATTAAAGAATACAATAGGATTGTTAGATAGCTGATAACCCTAGACCGTTTTCATTACATTGACAACATAAAAATGTATTATTCCTTTATTCAGAGTTTACTATTTATTTTTCTTTATTTTAATTAGCATAGAGTCAAAGACTTCTAGGTTTAATTCTTGTTTAGACAATTAGGATAGTCTAATGTAGTTAATAGTCAATCAAAAGTCTTCGTGGGTTCGACATCCAACTTTTAGTCACTTTATTACTTGACGATCGCGTATACTTGCATGTGAGTTTGGCCGTAACATATGTCGCCTCACATTTTACTCATATTTTGTGAAATTTGGATGTGTAATGTAATGATTTATTCTAATCCGTGGCATGTTTATGTGTGGGAGTCACCCGGAGGCAATGTGGGATGAAAGTGCACGATTTGAAGCAAAAAGGGAACAAAACGAAAAACATGGGCCAGTGTAGTGCCATGGGTAGCGTGGGGCGCTACCCGTGGCACAATTTACAAATGAAAAAAATTTAAAGCACCATGGCTAGCTCCCCACGCTACCCTGGGCGCTGGGTGACGGGAAGTCTCATATTTTGTGCGGGACAAGGTTATTCCGGCCCTACACATCCCTAACTTGTATAAAAGGGGTCCTAAACCTATTTTGGAGGGGGGGAAACGTTTTTGAGAGTAACTTTTGACGAAGGGAGAGCAAAAGCTTTCGTGGAGGCCGGGTTTCATATTTTCTTCAACCAAACGTAGTAATTTTTATATTTTTTTAATGAATTATTGTTTGGCTAACATGTCTATGTGGAGCTAAACTTAACGCTCTAGGGTTATGGTTATTTCATGACTATTATTATTTGAATATTGATTTTGATTTCTTGATTTATCGTATTGATTTATTTATTCAATCATGCGCTTAATTATTTGATTGATTGATCACCAATTGAATACTATCTACGAATCTAGAGTTAAACTCGAAAGTTGGAATTCTAAATTTCATATAGGATTGAGTAGAGTAAGTTCTTGAGCCGGGGCATCGGGGAATGGATTCGCGATTAGGATAGACATATGATAATTGCTTTGCTTGGTTACTATGCGGGAATTATAAATGCATTCTTGTTGATTCTAACTCTATAGATATATAAGTGTTTGTTACAACCCCAATTTTCCTCCGTAGGATGTCGTGATGGCACCTAGTCTCTACGATTAGGTAAGCCTAACAATAATAAAAACTGAACAGATATGAATTAACAAATTGCAGAAAATAACTGATCAATAGATGAAAACCTTCCGAAAACCGAGTCTCACACTACACACCCCAAAACTAGTGGAACCGAGTCATAAGCTCTATAGAGTATAACAAGAGTAACTACTACATCACTTTCTGAAAGTAAATACATAACTAAATAAGGATAAAGGAAGGTGACTCCGAGGCCTACGGACGCCGAGAAGGCATACCTTGAAGTCTCTGATATAAAAGCTAGCAGTAATCTCTATCTACCGGCATGAGCAGACGTACCTGGATCTACACGAAAAGAAATGCAGAAGCATAGTATGAGTACACCATAATGGTATCCAGCAAGTATCAAGCCTAACCTCAGTAGAGTAGTGACGAGACCAGGTTAAGACACCAACTAGAATATGAAATAGATAGTATAAAATGAAATAAAGATATAAAATGGGAAGTAAGAACGCAACTAATATGGAACAAGATGATAGCATGATCTAAAACTGGGAAATCAACGGTAGAATTAGCATGGAAGAACAACTAAAGTGATACAAATATCAAGTACGGACTACAACTACTAGAATGATAACGAATGAAGTAACAAGAAATATTCCATCCACGACACTTTGCAACATGAAATAACAACAAGAAACATAACGAGGTACCGCCTCGTATAATCAAGAATAACAACTGAGGTACCGCCTCGTATTCACATTTCTCAATTTTAATCACATTCCTTCCTTATGCCGCTGCGTGAGCCTTACATTTGAAAACAGGTTTTGAAAACAGTTTTCCTGAAATAGCTACACGCACTTTAGCTCACCTTATGACGCCACGTGGCTTCACATAGTTCCCCTACAAACAATACGCACATAAGTCCCACTTTATAACGCCAATGCACATCAACTCAAGCCTTATACCACGCATGCGCATCAATAACATATCACAATAACAACTCACACCACAAGTACCCACATATCGTAACTTGCCAACAACAACAATATCAATATTTTTACAATAATAGCCCATGGATCCACCACAGCGTATACAAGAATATCAACAAAAATAAAGGATGAAAAATGCTCAATAGGATAGATGTTTCAACAATAACCAACATCGCCTCAACGTATTAACAACTTCCACAACTCAACATCAAATAACTCAATAATGAGAAAACAATGTGTAGCCACAATATTAGATAAGACTAACTCACAATGAAGGAAATAATTTTCAACAATGAGTATCAAATAATGGAAGTCAACAAATAAAGGGGCAACATGAACAGTTAATTCAATAATGATAATCAACAATGAAGAAATAACATGTTTCAATAAAGGGGCAACAAGTTCAACTAAAGCATGGGAGCAATTTAGCAAGTAATATGTAGAACAATTACTAAACAAGTCAACTAAGGCATTTAAGGCTAGTCTAACACAATTAAGGATGATTTAACTATGAGAATTTAGAACATAATATGGCATTTCAATTAAAGCATGGCAATAGTCTAAGTAGCCTAAACCGGTCAAATACTACGTAAAACCCGTGTACCCACTCGTCACCTTGTGTACACGGATTTCACTTAGCATAATTGAATCAAACAATACTAATCCTAAGGGGTAGTTGCCCAACACGAAGTTAGGCAAGACACTTACCTCAATTAGGCCAATTCAATACTCGGAAATAGCTTTTTCCTTACAATCCGTCTCCACACGGCTCAAATCTAACCAAAATTGACTCAATAACATTAAACAATGGTAGGAAATTCAATTGCAATAGATAAAGTTAAGCTTTTTACATTATTCCCAAAAGGTCAATAAAAGTCAACCTAGGGCTCGCCCGGTCAAAATCCGAGTCCAATGGTAAATTCCGTCTACCCATGACCCCACGAGTTCATATATGTTAGGTTTTAAAATCCGAGTCCAAATCGACTCTCAAAACTCAATTTCTTATTTTTTTTCAAAACTTGACAAAGCTTCATAAAGTTCTACTTTGATTCACATAATTTTGATGTTAAAATCTAATATATGTAGATGGAATATGATTAGAACTAGATTAGAATCACTTACCCAAGGTTTGTAGGTGAAAATCCCTCTCCAAATCGCTTCCTACCAAGTCTAGGGTTCAAAAATGAGAGAATGAACTCAAAAATCCCGTTTTCCAACTATTAATCAGTTGCAGATGTCACAATTGCGATATGGGTTCGCAATTGTGAACAAATCCTCGCAATTGCGGCACTGAAAGCTTGAGGGACTCTTTGCAAATGTGAAGGTTGGATCGCATTTGTGATCACAGTTGCCCTCACAATTGCGACACAAATCATCGCAATTTCGATCCTAGCCCATCCCAAAAGAGTTTGGAAATGCGAACCTAGCAGCCTTGGCCTAACTTTGCAAATGCGAACCAAAATCTCAAAAATGCGAGATTAGAGGCTGCAGAAAAAAACTAACAAACTTTCAATCCTATCAACACTCCGCTAAGCGTCTGAAACTCACCTGAGCCCTCGAGGCTTCAAACCAAGCATTCACACAAGTCTAAAAATATCATACAAACTCGCTGCGTGATCAAAACACGAAAATAACATCTAAAACTACAAATTAAACTCTAAAATGGATGATTTTCAAAGTGAATCTCAAGAACTTCTAAAATGTCAACTAAGCGTCTGAATCCTATCAAATCAACTCCGAAAGATGCCAAATTTTGCAGACAAGTTCAAAATGCCATAACAGACCTACTCCAAGTCCCAAAATCAAATTCTAAGCTCAATATCTAAAAGTTAACCTACGGTTAAACTTTTTAACTTAAAATTGCCCAATTTCAGCAAATCAACACAAACCAACCTACGAACTTCCAAAATTAATTCCGGGCATACGCCAAAGTCCGAAATCACGATACGAAGCTATCAGATTCATAAAAATACAGTTTCGGGGTCATTTTCAATAAAGTCAAAGTTTGGTCAATATTTTTAAATTAAAACTTCTAAGTCTAGAATCAAGGGTTCAAATCAACCCGAAAGCCTCCCGGAACGAAACTAATCAACCTCGCAAGTAATAAATACATAAACACATAATTGTGAAGCAATAAAAGGAGTAACAGTGCGCATTTACACAAAACGACCGATCAGGTCATTATAGTATTAGGTTAGAGTTAATAGGCGAGTAAGAGATTGACCGATTCTTATGAGCAATATTAACCCCGTCATCCAATAAACTAGATAAATTAATTAGTCAATTAAATTGAACAATATAATAGGATCGTTAGATAGCCCATAACCCTAGATCATTTTCGTTGCATTGATAACATAAAAATCTGCTCTTCCCTTGTTCAGAGTTCACTATTTATTTTTCTTTATTTTAGTTAGCTTAGAATCAAAAACTTCTAGGTTTAATTCTTGTTTAGATAATTAGGATAGTATAATGTCGTTAATAGTTAATCACAAGTCCCCGTGGGATCGACATCAGACTTTTAGTCACTTTATTACTTAACGACCGCGTATACTTGCATGTACGTTTGGCCGCAACAAGTTTTTGGCGCCATTGCCGGTGATTTAGAAATTAGATATTTGTCTGAAATAAGATCTTATTTGTTTTTGTTCAAGTGTTAATCTGTTTGACTGTTTTTGACGCTACAGGTGTTCACTTTGAATGCTAAGAAGAAGCAACAGTTTGAACAACCTCCCTCCTCTTGATCCTGAGCCTGAAAGACTTTTCCACGGGTTAAGGAGGGAGGCGGAAGCAAGAGCAAGAATTGCAGAGTTGGGCATTGTAGTCCAACCACCGCCAATCGAGATGGCAGAAAATGAAGAGAGACCGGTGATTGAGGCCGCAAGGCCTAGTCTCGTAAACATGAATTGGGCTATCATGAAGCCTGATATAATTGGGCACTTTGAGCTGAAACGGTATATGGTGCAACTGATTCAATCCATAGGTCTATTTGTGGGGTTGTTAAGTGAATATCCCCAAAGGCATATACAGAATTTATTGGAGATTACAGATACATACAACTATCCAAACGTCTCTAAGGACTATGTGAAACTGGCTTTGTTTCCCTTTTCTATAATGGTGGAAGCAAAGGAATGGTTAAAAAAAGAGCCTGCAAACTCGATCCACGCTTGGGATGATCTGGCACAAAAATTCTTAATCAAGTTTTTTCTCACTAAGAAGACAAAGGAACTGAGGAGCCAGATTCTTGGGTTTCAACAACGAGATGGTGAGACTCTTCGACAAGCTTGAAAAGTATACAAGAAACTCCTCAGTGACTGCCCACATCATTGTCAGACAGATGAGGTACTAGGACATAGGTTTGTGGATGGGTTGGATGAGTCTTCCAAACTAAATCTAGATTCAGCTTGCGGAGGAAGTTACATGCAAAAGCCATACAGTGACATTCAGACACTGCTCAACAATTTTACCACAAATGATCATAACTTGCAAGGTTAAGGTGACTCGAGAAGGATGATAAAATAGAAAGTAGCAGGTACACTCGAGCTGGATAAGATGCCAGCCATGCAAGCAGAGATTTTTAAACTAAACAACCAAATAGCTAAGACGGCAATGGGTCAAGGGAATCAGATGCAGCAGGTTCAGAGGATGACCATATGTTGTGAAATTTGTAGAGATGGTCATATGAGTGACCAATGTCCAATGAATCCATAATCTATTTATTATGTGGGCCAGTATAGTAGAGGTCCAATAAACCAGAATGCACAATATAGGAACACTTACAATCCCAATTGGAGGAACCACCCGAATTTCTCATGGGATAGAAACCAGACTAGTCAAAATCAATACAGACCCCAAGGAAATTACAATCAGCCCCAAAGGACACCACAACAGGTAAAAGAAAGCACCAATGATATGTTGAAAAAGTTGTTAATTGACAACCGTCAACTTCGAATAGACAACCAGCAGTTGAGGACTGATTTTCAAAATTTAGAAAGGTAGATTGAGCAGTTAGCTGCACAACAAAATACCTGACCTACTAGAGCACTCCCAAGTGATACTGAAAAAATCCCATTGAACAGATACAAGCAATTAATCTAAGAAGCGGGAAAGCATTGGAGGAGGTGTTACCTAAAAAGTATGTGTCTAAAGAAGTTTTTGAAAGATTGGTACCTCAACCAGAGGTAGAAGCTGAAAAGAAAGATGATGCACACATCCAAGAGATAGAGGTAAGGCCACCACCGCCTTTTCCTCAAAGGTTGCAAAAGTCGAAAGACGAGTCAAAGTACAAAATATTCTTAGATATCTTGAGCCAGGTGCGGGTGAATCTACCTTTGATAGAAGTGCTGCAAGAAGTTCCTAAATATGCCAAGTACCTGGGAGACACTGTGGCCAACAAAAGAAGGTTGACAGAGTTTGAAACGATTGCACTTACAGAGGAGTGCAGTGCTAGAGTACAGAGTAAGCTCATTAAGTTAAAGGATCCAGGTTTTTGTTACAATTCCTTTGGCGATTGGAAAATACGAGGTTGGTAGAGCATTGTGCGATCTGGGAGCGAGCATTAGTTTGATGCCACGATCAGTGTTCAAGCAGCTCAATCTAGGAGCCCCCAAGCCTACTACTATAACTCTGCAGCTAGCATATCTGTTATTAGCAGCGCCAGAAGGAATTATTGAAGATGTGCTAGTGCGAGTAGGGAAGTACGTCTTTCCCACATATTTCATTATTCTTGACTACATGGCTGATGAGGAGGTTCCAATTATTTTGGGACAACAATTCTTGGCCACTAGATGGGCACTTATTGATGTGAGGGAGGGTAAACTAAAGATGAGATTGCATGATGAAGAAATCACATTTAATGCGTACAAGGTACTTAACCTTCCTAAGTATTATGAGGATTTGTGCATGATCTCTATGAAAGAATAAAATTTGATAGTGCAAGGTCCTTATGTGGAGCCTACTAGCATGGAAAGAAAATCGAGTTAGAAAGTGGTGTTGCGAGCTGAATGTGTAAAGGTAAAAGAGAAAGGGGTCAGAGAGGAAAGAGGAGATCCTCCTAGAGAGCGCAAAAAGACAAAACTCCATGGAAAGAGGAGGAAGAGAAAGCGCCCAGCCTGAGCAGAGTAGCAGAGTCATTCCACGACTATAAATAAGGCGCTTGTTGGGAGGCAACCCAACATGTATTTTATTTTTATTTATTTTTTACTGTTACGTTTTATTTGTTTTTGTTTTGCAGATTAGGGGAAGTCTGAGTACATGGAGTAGAAGCTGAAGGGCATGTTTGAGCTTAAGTGTGGGGTCATCCCGGCCATAATATTGAAGATCATGTTTATATCTAGGCCACAGAGGGTCTCAGTGAGTATTTCTTATCCTTGTTTTAATATTTTTTTCTATGATCCATGCATCGAGGACTATGAAAGATATAAGTGTGGGATGGGGGAACTACTTTCTAAGTGTAATTGTATTAAAGTTTTCTTTTTCTAGTTAGTAGTAGTCTAGTTTAGAGTAGTAGACTTATAAAAAAAATCAGAAAAAGCTCAGACTTTTTCTGGCGATGGATCTCTTGGATAGTTTTCTTGAGGAATTAAAGTCCGATTAAAAATACCAAAAAGATTTTCTTTTGTTTTTTTAGGATAGTTAGGTAGTATCCTTTAGTTTCTCTTTGGACGCTGGTTCTTTTCCAAGGGTGTATCTTGAACCGGATATTTTGTTTTTATTTTTTTAGGAGTAGGATAGGAAGAAAACTGAGTTGCTCTGAGATACCTGTTGACATGTTTGGTGCTGGCACATTAGGCTATGGCACGCGCTCTGTGTTCTTGTTATATTTTATTTGAATTGTGATGCCTAAGTAATATAAATAGCCTGCTCCGTGACACTGTATTCTCAGTTCTTTGACTTGTATGTCACTTAGTGCATTATTGCTTAAACTTTCTTAACTAAATATGCTTTCTTGACTTGAGAGTTGAACAGAACTGTCTTGATTGAGTCATGTGCAATGTGTGTGTGAGCATTTGTGTTATTTTATGCTAGAACTTACCCCATGTGTTAATCAAAGCGATATGAGATGACATAGGCATTTTTTGCTTGATCATGGATGTGCTTGTCACGTACAAATAAAAAATTTCTGTTGCTATCCCCTTTGAACCTATAGACCCTTTTTTGGCACCCACACTACAAGTCGTATCCCTATTTAGATCTTAATTTGAGCTTGTTGAACCTTTACCTCCGAAGGTACTTAGATGCTAAAAGAAGTAAGGTGAGACATTTGGGAAGTAGCTTTCCTGTGGAACCATGGAAGGGCTCATAAGGTGCACTAAAGTTGTAAAACATACCGCTAGCCAATGAACCTTAATGGATGGAGTGTGTGTAGAAAAAAAAGAGAAAATAAAACTACAAAGAAAAAAAATTATAATTAATGTGATAGTCAAGAAGAAAAGAAAAAAAAACACCTCCTAATCTTACTAATTCGTGCTAGTGGGGATGTGGAAGTGCTTAATTAAAAAAAAGGGCTATGTTTTGTATAGTTTGTGGCGAGTGAATTGATTGAGAAAATTACGTACTCGATTCTTGAGTGTAGTGTATTAAAGTGCTTAGGAGGGTTAGTCACTATTTCTAAATGTATCCTACTTGTCCCTTAGCCTACACTACAAAACAAAAAGTCCTAATTGATCCTAGACTTGGCTAGCTTAGATTAGTAGAGATGTACACTACGGGCAAGCTTATGGTATGACCACGAGATGCACAAGAGTTCTTTATGAGAGCGAGCGACTTTTGTTCAATTGTGTGATGTCCTTAATGTATTTTCAAAGTTATATTTGAATGTGTGGACTATTTCTATATTCACTCTCTTGTTTGTTGGTGAGGGCACATGATCTCATGATGGATGATAATGTTGTGAACTTCTTTTGGTGGGTGAGTGCGTGAGTTGAGGGTGCTTAGTGGTAAGGAGTTGGCTTTTGAGGTAGGTGATTGTGGATAGGTTGTTTGAATTGCGTTATGTATACTTGGTCATATTTAAAACGGAAAGAATGTGAATTTTGTATGTTCATCCTTGATTGCCGGTATCGATTATAGTCAAAGGTAGAGTGTATGATTGAGAAAATTCAATTACTCTTCCCTAGTTGAGATGTACGTTGTTGGGGTGTAGTTATAGTTCCACTGCTCGAAGACGAGCAAGATTTTAAGTGTGGGTGTTGATATTCGGCTTAAAGTATGTATATTTATATACATATTGCCTTGCATTTTACTTATGTTTGGTAAATTTCGGATATGTAATGTATTAATTTCTGCTAATTCGTGGTATTTTTATGTGTAGGAGTCATCCGGAGGCAATGTGGGATGAAGGTGTATGATTTTAAGCAAAAAGGGAACAAAGTAAAAATTTTGGACAATGTAGTGTCCTGCATAGCGTGGGGCGCTACCTGTGGCGTAGTTTCTAGAAGTTCCAAAATTCCTAGCACCAGGGTTAGCGCCCCCATGCTACCCTGGGCACTGGGTGACGGAGACTTATCATATTTCGCTGGTACTTGGTTATTTCTACCCAAGACGCTCCCAACATATATAAAAGCAAGCCTAAACCTATTTTGGAGAGAGAGACGTCATTTTTAGAGAGAAACACAAGTATGAAACACTCGGGAGCATGGAATTCATCAATTCTTCCATTCTTCATCTAGTATTCATAGCTTTTATGTTTAAAAATGATATTTTGATTATTGTTATGAATATGAGTGGCTAGGAACCTCATTATTCTGGGGTTATGGGTCGTTCTTGACTATTGTAAATTGACGGTTGATTGTTTTTCTTGAATTTATCGTATTAATTTATTTATTCACTCTTGCACTTAATTATTCTATTGCGTAGTTAACAATAGAGTACTATTTACGAATTTATAGTTGAACTCGAAAGTGGGAACTATAAATTGCATATAAGGTTGAATAGAGTAAGTTCTTGAATTCGGGCATCGGAGAATAGATTCATGATTAGGATACACATATTCTAGTTGCCTTACTTAGTTATTTTTGCAGGAAATATACATGGGTTCTTGTCAAGTTTGATTATATAGACATATAGTCTTAGGTTGGCTTGAATAGGCGAGCGAAGCGTCGAAAGAACTTCGCTGGCAAAATAAATAGTGCTAATCAACAAATTAGATAAGTCAAGTGATTACATTAACCCGAAAAATACAATAGGATAGACGTTAATCCCATAACCCTGGAATATTCCCATCTCATTGAATTCTTTCTAAGTGTTTGTTTCCACTACTTGCGATCTTATTTTCTTGCTTGCTTATTAGTTCATAATAATTTAGTTACAAAAATCACAATCATCTTCTTCACACTCACTTGAGCATTAAATTTATAAATAGCTTAGATTGGACATTAGTTGTTCATAAATCCTCGTAGGAGTGATACTTTCTTATCACTTTATTACTTATAGACCACGTATATTTGCATGTGCGTTTGGATCCAACATGTACCCTATGTTGGAAAATACAACTAGGGATTGGTGTACCCTATACTACCATGATTTTGAATTTTTTTTTTCTTTTTGTTTCTTCTTTTTTTTCCTTTTATTTAGAGAATGAGTAAAATGCGAGAAAGAATTTTGAGAAGACTTTCTTTTTTGAGAGTTTTTTCTTTTACAGAGTTGTTTGCAATCTCCGCACGATTTCTTTTTAGTTGCACCTGCTTCTTACAAGGTTGTTTTGCATTGCACCTGTTTTCTGTTTTTCAACAAAGAACAATCGTCAATTTAAAACGATGGTTGGTTTTGTGGCCTTGAGTGTTTCAATTACTTGATCTCGGCCCATCTTCTTTGATGATGATTTCAACTGTAACTGGCTATTTCCTGAATACCAATTGCATTTCTGGCCCCAGGAACCTTTGGTTTTTCAAACATTTGTCATGACGGTTGGTCGCGCAGGGGGACTTAACCTTTCAAACTTTTATTTTTCCTTTGTGGGCATTTCACTTTTGACTTCTTTCTTCCAAAGTATTCAATTTCAGAGCATTGAGGAACCTTTGGATTTTCAAACTTTTCCAAGACGGTTAGTCGAATGGTACTTAACCTTTTCAACTTCATTTTGCCCCTCTAGGCACTTTAATTTGATTTCCTTCTTCCAAAGTTTTTGATTTCAAAGCATCGGCCACCACGGCCAGTTAGGGTCGACTTGATGCCCTTGCCGAGGCTAGGTGCCTTTTGAATATATCATCTCGTGTCGAACGAGAGCCTTGTAAATCAGTCTTGCAGCCTTTCATCTATAGACCGATGGGCGGTCGGAGCGGATAGTTCAAATTCCAGAGGATATGCTCAGGGTATGTGTGAGTAACTTCGGAAGTCAGTGGGATCGGTTCTTACCTTTGTATTTGCCTTATTTTGGAACAAAGTTAGACCGAAAGGGATTCAAAGAAAAATAAACAATGGAATAGAGAATGAGTTTATACAAGAGGTGTCCCTTTGAGCGAAAAGAAAGAAGGACTTATCTGGGAGTACATGCAGACTTTAATGAATATTACATGCCTTTTTGACTGGATGTCTGATATGTGTAAACCGTTCAACTCTCAGAAACTCATCCCAACTCTTGTCTTGAGACCGAGAAACCCTGCCTAGGACTGTGATGATGATATGGCTGCATGGATCCTCTTTTCGATCAGTAGTGCCCTTTACGGGTTTTTACCCGTTGATCTCTCTCATTTCTCTTCTCACCATCGCCTTAGTGTTCCCTTTGCTGGTTTTGACTAACAAGACTCTTTCATTTTTATTTTCTCTACCCACCGTTGCCCTATAGTTCACATGAGGGTTTTCACCAATAGGGCTCCCTCATTTTATTTCTCTTATTTGGTTGCATCAGACCCAAGTAAATGTATCCTCTGATCCTTGAACATTCTCACTGATTGATTGGAAGGACTTGAAATGTATTTGGGTAAAAAGGAATTTGGATTGAATTTACAACTTTGGAACCTTTCGGGCGAAATCATCGCCAAAATATCATAACGACTTCCCCAGTTTTTACTTTTGGGGGAATATGGATTTTTTGTTTGGTGTGTCCGAACCCCAGAGTGAGGCAGCCTACGTATCCTTTTGGAATCAGGTTGAACATAGTTCAATCACATGAACTTGTTTTGGATTTTGCATTATTTTGTTTTTCTTTTCTCTTTATTTTTTTTCTTTTTTTCTTCTTTTTTTTCTATCACTTTCTTTCTTTTTCTTTTCTTTCTCTTTACATACAATGCTCCAAGAGGGTGGCCAAGGAAAAGTATCCGGCTCAAAGGGTTAGCAAAGAGATAATAGTGTTTGGGTAGTGAGAATGAAAGCCTTTGTCATCCCAACCAGAGAGCATTAAAGCTGCGTAAAGGGTCAAATGTAGTACCTTTTAACTGTGTTTGCATTGATAGTTTTCTCACAGGAGGTTCCTTGGATGTCTCCCAAATACAACGCTCCATTTGGTAAAACTCTTGTTACATTGTATGTACCTTTCCAATTCGGGGCAAATTTCCTTTAGCTTCTTTATGGTGCGGGAGGATACATCTCATAATGAGTTTCCCTATTTCAAACTCCCTGGGCCACACTTTCTTGTTGTAGGCACATGTCATTCTTTGTTGGTACAACTACCCATGCCAGACTGCGGCCAATCGCTTTTCATCAATCAAAGTCAATTGTTCCAACCGGGTCTTGACCAATTCTTCATCCTCAATCTCGACTTCAACAATGATCCGAAGAGAGGGAATTTTAACTTCTGCATGTATAACGGCTTCCATGCCGTAAACCAACAAGTAAAAGGGGTGGAACCCATTGATGTGCGCACGGTCTCATTCGGACTTGGCTTACGCTTTTTCTTTTTCTTTTGGCAAATATACCACAAAGATGGATGCTTAATGGTCTTTTTATTAATAATGGTCAATAACAAACTATAAAATGTCAGGAGGCCTCACAAAATGAAGATAAATGAAATATGAAAGTTTATCAATATTATTATCAAGGTTGAGCATTACACTCAACAGTGATAGTCAAAAATGAACTATAAACCATCTCTCATGAAGAGCCTCTTTTGGCCAAAAACTTGTGTGATCAAAGCTTTCCGACTGCACATAGAGTTCCCTGTGCAACTTCACATATAATTCTGAGCATAAATATTTGTAATCCATACCAAGTATTAACCCCAGCTGGTTCCTAGAACTATGATCCAATATTATCAATGCGAGATTGGTTGATATAACATGCGCAATAAAGCCTAGCCTTACTGTCCAGATCCATCCAGTCCTATTGTTCTTCTGACTTCTCCTCAGCAACTCTTAGATGTACAAGACAACTACCAGCAAAAACCTATTGTCACTGCCTACTTTGTATATAATATAAGCAAAGTATACCTGGCAGCATCTCCATATGATGATCAAGCAGCCCAAAAAATGATGCCAACTCTCTTGTCTGAGATTGTAATCCCTGGATAGTGCAAGCTTCTTGTGCGTAACAATAGCAATTGAATAATCCTGTACCCTACTGTTTAAATCTTGTAAGACCTCCAGGAAGCTAATACCACAAAGGCATTTACACCCTATAGCATATGCTCCCCGTCCAAGCCCAACTGGAACTCTATGTATGTCCAGTTTTGTTGGCTTGTTTGAGACCTTCTCCACAACTCATTTGGTAACATTTTGGGCTGGCTTATGTACTGATTACACCTACAAGGAATGAACATCAAAGATGTTAATACCACCCTTGCAGGCTTGGCCAAAACATAAGACCAAGCACCATCAAAAGTACCTGCAAAATAGAATAATATGTTAGTATAAAATGCCTTTCTACTCTCCTACTTAAGGATTTGAGCATAAAGAGAGATGTATACTCCTCTTGTGGCTTTCCCAACTCCTTCACAACATATCTTCACCCTTCTCCCTACTTCACAATCTCTCCATCACAATATCATATCATCCCAGTACATCATCATGTAGAGTTAGGATTTGTTGTTCTTACCCTAATGTAGGGTATCTATGACTTGTCACTATTTAAGATTTTCCTTCCTTTGGTATCCAACTCCATAAAGGAATTCACATATAGAGTTGCTTGGCGTTCTAACGTTAAGTTAGCAAGATGATCAGCTAACTTATTTCCTTCCCTAAGAACATGAATCACTGCAACTGTACACATAGTCACGAGCCTTTTAATTCCCTCTATCTGTATTACAATATTCCATGGAGTCTCCCATACTTCATTTAAGATTTGTCTCATCAACATAGAATTAGTTTCAATGACACAAGGAGGTGATTAAGCGTGCACAATGTACCTTAAAGCCTCCAGAATAGTTGTGGCTTCTACAATGTTATTAGTTGCATTCTTAATCTCATATGTCTGTGCATATAGTAGATCACCCATCTATATCTAATACAATAAGCATAAGAAGATCTACCATCATTTCCTCTACATGCTCCATCAATGTTACACTTTATCCATCCTGTAGGAGGCAGCTGCCACCAGACCCTAGTGCACTTCAACTTAGGTTTGTAAGCCATTAGTTTATCGTGTAGCTCAGACCATTTGGTGGTTAATGCTGTGAATAAAGGTCTTCTCACCTTTAGTAACATGTACAGTGAGGTGTAAACTTCATAGATTAGCCTATTAATGGACACCACTCTCCCATGTCTGCTTGCATTCCTTCTCTTCCATAAGTGCCACACAATTAGTTAAGGAATAGCATGGTAAATAGGTCTAAGACTATTGTTCACTAGCTTGTTCCACCATTCATTAATCACCTGTATCAACTTCCTTCAATATTAATCCCTGCAGCTGCACTAAAGTATTTCCATACAAACTTTGTTACAGGAGACCTAAAGAAAATATGAGCAAGTGTTTCCTCTTTAGGGCTTCCACAACACCACCACCTTGAAGGAAAGAGATATCCCCACCTTCTATATATATCATTTAATTGTAGTTTTGTCTTCCATAATCTCCACATGAAAAAGGATACCTTGAATGGTAATCCCTTTACCAAAATAAACGTGTACAACATATTAGCACTTCTCCTTCGTCTTATATACTGCCATGCATAGTTGACTGTGAAATGGCCTTTAGATTCAAGTTGCCACCATGGTTTATCACTCAGGTCCTCAACATTTGGTGGCTCAATGCACTCCAGTATGTGATCTGCTATTTCCCCAGGAAGTATGTCTCTTAAAAGTTCTTCATTCTAGCTGCCTTGTTCTACTTCTTCAGTGATTTGTGTTATAGATTCATCATATCAATGATCAGGTCCAGTAGCATGGTATCGTGCCTCTAATCTTGTCCAGTTATCATACCACAAATATGCATCACCACTCCTCACCTTCCACCATATTTTATGTTCAATCAAATCTCTCATTTGCAACATTTTTTCCATACATGTGAGCTATTTTTCCAAGGTACCATCACCTCACTTATCTTCTTACAGTATTTGTTTCTTATGAAAGTAGACCATAATGTCTCCTTGGTCCTGAAGCTCCACCATAGTTTTGAAAACAATGCCTTGGAGACATCATTCAATGATCTAAATCTTGCACCACCCTCATCCTTAGGCAAATATAGAGTATCCCATGAAGCCCAATGCTTAGCCTTGCCATTCCCAGAGTTACTCCAAAAGAATCTTGCAAACATTCTATTTAACTCAGTAATTACATGCTGTGGTGGGTTCACTGCTGATAATAGATAAATTGACATACTCTCCAGAACATGTGCTATCAATACTTTTTTCCCACCTATAGATAGTAGCCTGCCTTTCCATGAGTGAAGTCTCTCCTCCACCTTATGAATTATGTCTTTGTAAAATACCTTTTACTTTCTACTATAAAATATTGGGCAGCAAAGGTAAGTAAATGGGAAGGGATGCCTCTGAAACTGTATGATGAGATGCACTGTATTGGCTTCATGATAGGGTGTGTTCTCATGCATATAAAAGGAAGACTTCTCCTTGTTCACCTTTTGGCCAGGTGCAGCTTCATATTCTTCAAGGACAATCATGATCCATTGAATTGCACCATAGTGAGAGGAACTGAATATAATTGTATCATCAACATATGAAAGATAATTGATATTTTTGCTCCACTTTGGCATTCCAAATCCAACGAAATCTGGATTATCAAATAAGGCATTCAAAGCTCTCCCTAACACTTATGTTGCCAATATAAACAAAGTAAGAGATAGAGAATCTATTTGGTTTGGCCATTTAGTAATACTGAATACCAGTTATATGAAACTAGTCTGAATACCATATCAATGAAAACCTCACCAAAGCCCATCTGCCACAATACCTTGGTCAAAAACAACCAAGGCAGCCTATCATAAGCCTTTGCCATATCCAATTTGATCACCACATTGGATGGTTTACCCCTCTTTTAATATATATCACAATCTCTTGTGTCAATAGAATATTTCCACAATACTCCTTCCTTTCACAAACCCTGCTTGGTAGGAGAAATGAGTGAAGGTAACAACTCTACTAACCTCTCATGAAGCACTCTAGATATGATCTTATTTGAGAAATTACTCAAACTAATGGGTCTCATATCTGAAAAGTTAGACATGGTCTTCTTCTTTGGAAGTAGCACTAGGTTAGTGTTTAATGAAACATGGGAGTTCTGATCCACAAAAGAAATCTCTAACCACATCTAGCACATCCACACAGATTATGCCCCAGTAAGAGTGATAAAACTGGCCAGTGAAGCCATTAAGGCCACCAGCACTGTCTCTATTTAAGCAAAACATTGTCTGCTTTACCTCTTCCATAGTAGGTTCAGCCTATAATTTGTCATTCTGCTCTTCCGAAACCATTCTAGGAATATGGTTGATAATCTCAAAGTTTGTTGGCACCCTTTCTTCAGAGAATTGTGCTTGAAAAAACTCCACTGGATCCTTAGCCATCTCCTCTTGTGATTCTAGCCAATTTCCATTGTTATCAAGAATTCTGGAAACCTAGAGCCTCTTTCTTTTTTCCCTGACATGAGCATGAAAGAACATTGTATTCTAGTCCCCATCTTTAAACCATTGCATTCCAGCGTTCTGCCTCCAAAACTCCTCCTCTAAGTGTAAGTACCTAGTAAGATCAGCCTAAACACTGTGTAGTTTTGCTTGTTTTGAGCAGTAGGATTAAGATCAAATTCCACCTCATGTATCATAATGACATCCTCTAATGCTGCAATCTGGTTGAATATGTCCCCAAATGTCACCTTACTCCACACTGCCAAAGCCTTCTTCACATTCTTTAACCTTTGCTGGAAAGAGATAAAAGGATTCCCCACTATGTCTGACATCCAATTTTTCTTTACCACATCCAGGAATGTTTCATTCTTTACCCAGAAATTCAAGAACTTGAATGGCTTCTTCACCTGAACTGTATTGAGATTACATGATAACAATAATGTTGCATGATTTGATCCATATTTTATGAGACGCTCAACTTCTAAAGCTGGGAATAGATCTTGGAACTTTTGATTGGCCAAGAATCTGTCCAACCTTTTAAAAATACAAGCTTCATGAGACCTACCATTCCACCAAGTATACAGGCTTCCTTTGAAGCCAAGATCATATAATGCACAAGTATCAATACAGTGTACAAAATCCTCTACTTCCCTAAGGTATACTGGACGACCACTATATTTCTCCTCTTCTGAAACTATAACATTAAAACCACCTCCTACAAGCCAAGGAACCATCATATCTGAAGCAAGATGATATAATGAGTCACATAGCTCAATTCTTTCAATAACATCACACTTAGCATGTACAAGTGCGACTATCAGCACCTTACTCAAAACTTTATGAAACAACTTAAGAGTCAGTTATTGTTCCATGTCCATCAGCACTTGTACATCAATATCCTCATCTACAAAGGACCAAATCTTTCCATTCAAATTAGTAAAAGCAGACTCAATTCCCAGCCTTCGTCTATACACCTCTAATTGGTTTATGTCTTTCCAAGGCTCCATCAATCCTATCAGATAAATGTTGTGCTTCATGTGGAGATTAATTAGTCTTTAAAAAGCTTTTTAAGTCTTCACCGACCTCACATTCCATATTATACATTATCTATATATATCATCTGGAGAGAGAAAGAGCACTCATCTTTGATTGCACCCTAACTGGTACAGTTTTTTCTTTGTTCTTCCTCAAATGTTTCCCAGCTGATTTCTTCTTGTCAATGCTCCTGGGTGATATATATCCATCCCTAGCCACTTGTTGAAAGTTAGCATCTGCCGATTCTTCTTCAATGTCTTCACCCAGCTCTTCATTCTCTCCCTTATCCTCATTCACAAACTGAATGGCCAGTGGCTTTGGCTTATGATTCTTGGAAATCATGCCCAGTTTCTTCTGACCCCTATGATTGATAAGGATGACTTTTGCTGAAATTCCACTACTAATACTAAAAGTTTTCCCAGCCAAAATTCCAGGATCATCAACTGGAGGTATAACAAGTAGTATTGCATTGTTACCTATATTTGTTTGTCCTGTCACTAAAGCTCCTTCCCTTGTAGTGCGTCCAATTTGATCATGCGCCTGCTTAGTAGCCTCTTTCAACACCCTATTATTCTGCTCCATAACCCTCAAAGCTTCCTGCATTGCCTTAAATTGAAGATTATAGAGTAGGGTTTACTGTAACATCCAACACAGGAATTACTGTTTCATTGATTTTGGCCCCCTTGCCCTCAACTGGTTTGAGTTGTGACCTCAATGTATCCTCTATGACATCAACCTGAACATCCCCAAGCTGAGCATCATCTGAAACCTCCACTGGAACACCTTCCACATCAGCCATAACCTGAACATATTTCTTAGGGTTTATTGTTCCATTGCCTTGCATCTTAGATGTGTCTTCACGTTTCGATCTATCCTAAGTTTTATATTGTTCTTGTAATCCTTTAGCAAATCCAAGTGGTTGATCACCCTGCTGCTTCCTTGATTTCTCCATATTCACAACCCTTGTATTTTGATCACTAGGGTTTACTGTAGTTCCCTGAGTTAGGTCAACCTTTTGGTTCTGCAACTCTTCCCTTTGTGTAGTAACTCATCCATGCTTTCAATATTGTTTTTCTCCATAGCCTCCACCTTATCACTCCACAGTTGCCTACCAATAGTTATTTTGTTATTAACTTCATTGAATTTGGTAGAATCTTCAGAAACTTGGGAAGGACCTCTTGATATGAATGGTTACTTGTCACATTGAGTTGCTTCAAGTCTTCCTTATTTGCACCAAATCGCCTAGTGACCCACTCAATTATAGACTCCTTAGCCTCTACAATCCCAGTATCAGCAGGATTAGGAGCCTTCTCATTAGTCACAGATTGAACCCCACTCCTTTTTAGACTTGTTTTCCTAGTAGACGTAGACTTGCCTTATTTGCCTTGTTAGCCTCAACTTTCTCTTTGAGTTGCACGTTCAAGACTGCTTCCTTCTTCACTTGTATGGCTTCTTCAATTTTCCCTTCCTCCAGTAGAGCAAATTTCTTAGTAGTTTGCACTAGATTCTTGGATTGATGCTCCACCCTAGCTTCATCCATACCAGTTCCCTCATTGCCCTTTTTCTCCTCATCCTTTGCATCATTCTTTTTTCTTTGGTCGATTGTCTCTTACCTCAGTCCACTTCCCATTAGGATAGCCAACTATCTTGCCACTAGTGAGCATCTTAATTGGTGGCTTCATGTTGTTCAATAGCATCTGCTTTGTGTCACTCGCTCCACCTTGTTCCTGCCCCTCAACTTGATATTCCACAACTGAAATAAGCTCTGGATGTAACCTTCTACATTCATCTTCATTGTGGCCTTGAAGACTACATTCCCTACAATACTTAGGGATATAATAATATTGTACCTTCACCCATTCAGTCCTAGTTTGACCAGTTTCCTCATTCTCGATATCCACTCTAACTTTCTTAGGTAAATTAGCTAGAGGATTAACTTGCACTTTAACTCTAGCACAACTAGGTCTTGTTTTATTGATTGTGGCCATATCAAGATGTAGAGGCTTACCCACTGTTGAAGCTAAGGAAAACAAACATTCTTTAACAAAATAGGTTGGCAACAAGTTTGGGAAGGAAATCCAAGCCATTGCCAATGATGTTTCTTCTCCAGCCTTAAACTTAACATCGTAGATCAGTGGCCTCATCTGATATTGATAGCTATCTTTGGCTTTCCAATAGTAAGAACTCTTTGTAGTAAAATTAACATAATCTTCCAAAAGTGTAAGCCTGATCAACACATGTCTGTCCCTAAGAAAACGAACGTTACACTCACCTTTTATACCATATTGAGTAGGGATCAAACCACGTAACTCTTGAAACTTTGGCCAGCCGTAGGAAAACTTGCCAATTACTACATATTGAAATCTTTCAATGATATTCATGCGTGTGACTTCTGCTTCAGTCCATTTAATCAATGTTTATCCATAAAGAAACGTCACAGGTTTGATAAGAATAGGAGATACTTGAGAAGAACTAGGGTTTACGTGCATATGAGCATTTAATGATGATGGTTTAAAGATTTTTGAATAGTCTAAAGTATTTGTGATTGTTGGGTTAGGGTTTTAGGGCTGTGTAATAATAGTAGGATGCTGGCTATCGGCCATATTGGCCATGAAAAAGAGATCGTCGGTGATCGCTGCTAGGGTTTAGATAGGCTTAGGCTTACTCTCATATTGTTCCAATTCTCTGTTTTATTTCCTTAACCTTATCTCCATTGCATTCTATTTCTTAATTCATTATTTCAAAGTTTGTCAGCATTTTAGGATCTGGGCATGAAGTCCGTAAGCATGTCATGTTATTAAAATCTGTATTTAACAGAACTAAAAAGAAAATAAGAAAAATGACAAGAGTAAGAAAAAGACATTCATGGACGATGAAATATTGATTTCATTTCTTTGAATTCTATAAGATAGAAGGGTGTTCATAAGAAAATAGGACAATAAAATAAAACATCCGGATTATACCCTGAAATAATTCGCACGAAGAAAGGACATCAAGATCAGCTACCGAGACTCCCATCTAACAGGGGAACTTTCCATGGTTCAACGACCATTTTAGGTTTATCTTTTGCTGCGGCAATGGCTACAATGGCTTTCAGTGCCAAATCAAATTTTCCATTATCACATATCATTCCAATGACCAACCCATTGTATGAGTAGGCAAAGGATTATTCATCATATTAAGGGCCTATTCTTCCCTAAGAACTATTGACTTGACCTCAATAAGGTCATACACTTCTCTTTTGAGAGTCCAACAGTCCTCAATATCGTGTCCCACTACTCCAAAGTGGTATTCAAATCTAGCATCAGCTCGATGCAAGGGGCACTGGCCGATTCGGGGTCACTGGCTGCATCAGACCTAGCCTGGTTAGCTTTTGGAACAAGTTCGAATATGATTCACCAATAGGGGTGAACTGATTTCTTCTGGGAAGCTCTCTTGGGAGGGGATTGTTATGGGGAATTTTTGTTGGGAATTATATGGAGTCTAGTAGGGACGGGCATTTCTGGAAAATAGAGCTCTGTTCTAGTAGTTTTGTGGCCGGCCGTATGATTGTGCATTCATACCGCATAGTGAGGCGGTGCCATGGCATAAGCAGCATCATGATGCGGGTAGTAATGTTGCGAGGTTTTGGGTGGCATATATGATTAGTCGAATGACCTGCGGGGCCCCCTCGAGCTTGAAGCCATCATGGCTCTCTCTTCTCTCCTATTTCTATTCGCCGAACCCCCCAAGCTATTCTGAATGGCCTATGATATGGATTTGAAGGCGTCATGATTCAAGATTTGGCCAGTTTTTAAATCACTTTCGACCATCTCTCCAATTTTGATGGCCTCTGCGAACAACTTTCCCACGGCCGACATCAAATTATGGAAGTCGTCTGACTCTTTGGCCTGAAGAAAGACCGTAACCATCTCCGCTTCATCCATTGGAGGCTTTACCCTGGCGGCTTGCTCGTGCCACCTGACAGCATATTCACGTAAACTTTCTGTGGGTTTCTTTTTCAGATTGGATAAAGAATTTTATCAGGAGTGATGTCCACATTATACTGGAACTGCGGACAAAATCTCTGGCCATATCATCCCATACATACCAATGGGCGATCTCTTGATCCATGTACCACTCAGAAGCAATTCCTGTAAGACTCTCTCAAAAATAAGCCATTAACAACTCCTCTTTCCTGTCAGCACTCCTTAGCTAGTTACAATACCATTTTAGATGAGCGATCGGGTCTTTGTGCCCGTCGTATATTTCAAAGTTCGGTGTCTTAAAGCCCGTCGGTAAGTGGACATGAGGAAACATACATAGATCAGAGTATGAAACACCTTTTTGACCGCTTAGGCCTTGCATATTTTTCAGGCGTTGTTCCAGCCTTTTTATCTTCAGAGCCATTTTCTCCTGCTCAGGATTCTTGACCGTTCTTTCTTGCTCAACAGGGAACTCACATTGTAGAGGCTGATAAATGAGTCTGAGGTGACATAGGTTATTTATGGCTAAAATTGCGGACCTTGGAATGTAAAAGTTGGAGGCTCGACATACGGCTTCAGTACAGTTGGTTGTGTTGTTATGAAGGCTGGTGCCGTAGAGAAAAGGACCGGTGGTGCTCTTGAAGCCGGCGCCTAGGGGCTAACCACAGAAGGCATTCCGGGACCATTAGTCGGCATAGGCGGGTACCCATATGGGATGAACATGTTAGTCATAGGGACATTAGTAGCCCCTCTGGTCTAGGGATCAACTCAAGAAATCCAGAGATGGCACCCGGCGGTTCCTTCCCGTTAGTCCATGCATCCCACATTTCTAGCATACGGAGGCGTAACATTCTGTTCTCTTCAACCGCAGCTAACTCTGGTGGCAGAATAGACGGTGACGAGCTATCCTCAGAGTTAACAATCGATAGATTAATTAAGAGGTTGTAGGAACCTTTCCTTTTGATCTGGTGAAGTATGGATGGGAAGCCAAAATACCAACAAAACCAACCACCTAAACAGAACCTGACTAATGGGCAAACACAACAGAATTGTTAGTTTAGAATGTTTAACAGATAGGAATTCGCACGCTGGTATGCAATACACCTAAACAGTTAAAACGCTTCTATCATGTGTTCGATCCGTTGTATGTTCCATCCTGGCTTTAACTATTTCCACTTTGTGCCGCTTTTCCTTTCATTTCCGCTCTTTTTTTTTTCTTCTTCTTTTTCTTCTTTTGTTTTTTGATTTTAACACTCATGGTTTTCTTTTCTCTTATTTTTGTCACTCTGTCTTTCTCTCTTTTCGTTTGTTTTATACTCTTTTTTTTCTTGTTTGTTTTTCACTCAGCTTATTTATGGCTATGATCGCATCGGATGGGGATTGCCTTCATATCATGACGCCGCATGAACCATTCCTTTACATAGTTTAGGGATACAAGGAACAAAGTAAATAAGCTAACTCTTTTTTATTCTCTTTTTTTAATATAAAAAAATCATACCATAAAAGCACCTAATCAAGGAAAATATTTTTGGCTTTTGAATTTTTATTTTCCTTTCTAATTTTTGAAAATTTTGAAAGAAAAACTTCTAAAGAAGAAAGAAAAAAAATTAGAAATTTCTTAATTGTTCTTTGGGAATTTTAGAAAAGAAGACTTCTTAAAGAAAGAAAATATTTTTGGATTTCAGTTTGTTCTTTGGGGAATTTTTGAAAGAAAAGACTTCTAAAGAAAAAAGAAAATATTTTCGGATTTTGATATTTTTTGCCTTGGAATTTCCAAAAGAACAACTTCTAAAGAAGAAAGAAAATATTTTGGATTTCTGACTTTTCCTTTAAATTTCCGAAAGAAAATTTCCGAAGAAGAACGAATATATCTTTTTGAATTCAAATTTTCGTTTTCCTTTTCTTCTTTTTTTGTTTTTTGAAATTTCTGGATTTAAAAATTATTTTTGAATTTTTAAAAAATTGGGGCCGGACCCGATGAAGGTTGCCTACGTATCTCACATCCAATGAGAATGAGACATGCGTAGTTCGGTCAGTTTTTCAGGAATAGGACAACATATGTTTTTTTTGAAAAATCCATGCTTATTTTATAACAATCTTTTGGGATAACAATATTGACAGGGTTTCGAATTTTTCAAATACTGGGATATTTCAAGAACCGGGTCAATTTCTCTCTCCTATTTCTTCCTTCTAGTTTTTCTCGATTTTCTTCCTATTCAAAAAGCCAGTCAACATGCATAAACTGAATCAAACAAAATGCACAGGTAGCACATAAGATGCATCAGGATAGGCTTGTAATTGTGGGTATACCTGTCCTAGACAGACTCAACCCATGTGTTGAGTCCCCAACGTCAACTGCACGTGATGCAAACAAACGTACCTACTAGGGATCTGGCATGAGGCTATGTTATTCTAGGCTTACATCCTAGGGGGAGTGTTTTACCCTAGCTTACCCAAGCGGACAACTCAAGCCGAGGTGGGAGCAATATACCGGGAGCACGAAAATCTACTCGACCTAGTTACTGAACCAACCCTGTTCTAATTAGTATGATCTCTAACAGAAAAGTGGGCCACGCATAGATGTGCACCATAAATTCAGAAGACTCAGAAGGGAGGCGTAAGAAGACAGTTTATACAGTTCAAATAATTTAAAAGCGCTAAATGAGCAGCATTTAGCATATTAAGCCCACAAACACAGTAATATAATACAATCAATAAAGCCAAGTATAGATCACACTACAAGCTCGAATTCTGAACCCTGAACCAGAAGTTCTAGATTTTTGTCCTAGCGGAGTCGCCAGAGCTGTCATACCTCCTCTTTTTACAGGAAAATGAGTTTTTTAATTAAAGTGACATTATTTATTTTGTTTTAAGAGTCTCCCCTTGGAATAATTTATTACGGCGTCCCAAGTCTCCATTTATTTTAGAATCCCAATTCAAGGAAAATTGACTCTGTTTAAGTCTGCGAAATACAGAATACCGGATAAGGAATTATGTTAACCCGAAAAAAAGTGTTAGGCACTCCCGAATTCTGTGATTTTAGCACGGTCACTTTACAATCATACTTAGCATAATTAACGAATTATTACGAATTTTAGAACCTACTTTTATCGCTTTTAATTACTTGATTATGGCGTTATGGATTTATCTTGAAACAAACCACGTGTGTGTGAATATATTTAATTTAGTGTGCTAAAATTATGTCACGTGTACATGTACACAATTAATAACACTTTATTATTTATTAAGATTGTTTGCCAAAGTCGCACGAACGCATACCTTGATTTATTTTTGGGATCATAATCGTGTCACGTGAACGTGTACACAATCACGATAATAGATTAAAGCACGCCTAAAGCATTCTACAGATATTCAACGGTTGATTAAATTCCTAAGTTTAAGATTATTGTGGAGGTTCAAATTATGGAATGATTTATTGAGGACCTAATATAAAATTAATCAAACAAATTTGAAGCTATTGGTTAATTCCTAAATCATTTCTTTGTCACAAGAAAGTTCATTGAATATATGGGACTACTTATAAATTGATCAGGTCTTTACAGTAAAAACAAATGATAAAGCTCATCACATTGTGGTCCAATTAGCATTGTCGAGCCAGGTAAGAAAAACTTGGGCTCAGATGGAAAAGCCCAATCAAAACCATACGCGTCTAGCAAAGAATCCAAATGGACCATGTGCTACTGGACAACAACACTGGGCCTATATCTACACAAATATGGGTCCATCAACAGGCTTTAACAAAAATAAGATTGTAATTTCAATTACAATTGTAACCATTAATTTCAGCTATAGCCACTACTCTGAACTCTATCAAATTCATTTCTAATTCCAGATAGGCAACAAGACTTAAAATTAATTGTAAAACATGAGAGGACTATTATTGTATTTACAGCTTGCATTCGAAGCACAAGATATCCAAAACGCGATAATTATTAACAATTACATCACACGACTGTCGTGACTAAAATAAACTCATATCCATATGCATATCTTCATATTAACAGAAGATTAACAACAAATACACATTATTCTCAAAGCTTATAATTAAATCTCAAAACTAGTTACATCTCAGAGTTTACAATTAGAGTCTCTTAATTATATTTTGTAAGGAACCTCACGTAATTAGGCACTCTCCAATTAGATATATTCATCTAATCTAGTATCTAAATCCAAAATACGGAAGATAAATTTCCAGCCTACACCTGACTAGCAGTTATAGCCTCGATATTCAAGAAGTTCCACTTTTGGCTTCAAATTTAACAACCTGACCAATTAATGACTAGATCTGTAAGTCACATCCACACAAGACAATAACAACCTCTTCTCATCACTCATTACTACACACCATTGCATTTTTCTATTAAATTCACATCTAACAGTCATAATATACAAATCAGTAGTAGAACAACATCAAACTTGACATGGAAGAAACAAGATTCACATTTCACATATTATCAATCCAAAATGAACATATTCTCATTTGATTCTAGTGATGAAACATAATCAGAAGAGTGATCAATACACGTACAGCAATAGTTAGACTTTAGAATAGCAAAATAAAGATAAAAAATAACTTCAAATTGGTGTTCAGCTACTAATTGAAGAAGCGACGGCAACAAACATCAGAAATTCCCAGCTGAAACCACTTCAAAACCCAGAAATGCAGAGGAAATTATTTTTGAAACCACAAAACCAACTATAGCTTTTTTTGAATTGTTTTGAATATTAAATTCAATCTAGAACTCTACTACTTTTTTTTAGTTTCCAGAGCTTTTTGTTTTTGGCTTTTCAGATCTAGATTTTGGGATTGTTTTTTGAATTTCAAAAATATTTTCAAATTCTTTTAGGTGTATACAGATGAATGAAAGTGAGGTGAGGGCGAGAGTAAAATGAGTGTGAATGAATGAGATTCCCCTCAAATGTGTGAGGGGAGGTGCTCTTTTATAACTGACTTTCCAGCATCTTTTTTAGTAGTTTTCTTTTCTTTTTATTCCTTTTCTTTTGTTTAACTCCCTCGTCTCCGACCTCTTTTTTCCCCTTTATTGCTACTTGATCCTTTCTCATCTCCTAGAAACTTCTAAAATCAACTACAAAATAGATTCCTCGCTTTTCTTTCCTTTAGCACCCATAGACTTCTAGTAATTACACTAACAAATAGCTGAACCTCTTGGTCAAATAAGCCCACGAATTCTATTCTCCCAACCCATTGAACACACCTAATGGTCCTGCTTTGTCCAAAAGAAACATGTCAAATTTCCTTTCAATTAAATCAAAATCAACCAAACAAAGAAACCAACCAATTTATACTTAAACTAAAACAGTAATTCGATTAAGGCAAATTGATTTAACTAATATGCAATTAATTATCAATCTAGAGTAGAAAAATATAATGTTAAACTTAGCTAATTAAACAAATTAGGACTAGACCAATTCAAAAATAAAAGAAATGGAAACACGAAGGGGCAAGAAGATGTGGGATTTGGGAATTTCACCTTACAAATGCACAAATAAGGGTCGAGCACCGATAAATTTCAAGACGGCAACAGTTATAGGAAAAATTAGACCTCTGGTTGGAGCAAGTCCCAGATCAAATCGAGTCTTGAAACTACTAAAAAAATTTAAAGGGTCGGACTAGGGTTTTGGGTATTTCCTAAATCTACTAGATGCGACGATTGGTGGGATTTTGGAGAAAACAATTAGATTAGGGATGAGGAGAGGCTCGGGATTATAGGATGATGATTTAGGGCCATTTCGTGACGGGCCGCCGTCGTGGACGATTTCCGGTGACGGCGGCAGATCGGCAGAGGAGCAGTGAGGATGAGGGAATAGGTATGAGCGGTCATTTGGGGGTAGGGGTCGGGCATTTGGACAGTTTTAAGGGGAGTGAATGGCCAGTTTCGAGCCGTCTGATCAAAATCAGGGAACGACTGAGATTACACAAATCGGAACAACATCGTTTTATCCTAGAAAAAGTTGGACCGGATATGGAGACTGGGGTGAGCAGGTTTGACTGGAGTTTGACTACTGAATTTGGGCCCAATTCGATTTAGAGGAGGGAGATGGTCTTCTCTTTTCTCTCTCTCTCTTTTAAAATCAATTTTCAATTCTAGTCGCTAATTAACTAACACAATACTTAGAACCTAAATTGCAAAATTAACCCCCTTATCTATTTTAACCTAGTAACCAACTAATTAATTAATTATTTAGCAATGTGAATTAATGGAAGAAAACTAACTAATCTAACCTACAACGCTAACATGCAAAGTGACTACTGTATTTTTGGTTGATTTAATATTTTACAAGTGCAATTAACGTGTAATTAAAATCTAAAAATACAAAAAGTAAAAGACAAAATATTTTTATCATTTTCATGATTTAAAATGCTACTAAATATGCATAAAATGCAAAATAAAATGCTAAAACAATTAACTAAAATATAGAAAATTCCTAAAGTTCTATAAAAATAATTAAAAGTTATTTTGGAATGTTTTGCGAGTAATTTTTATATCGGGTAAAAATTACGTGCTCACAAGTTCCACGTGTTACTTCGTCATTCTCCCAACTGTAACTAACCAATTTTACCCCATACAGATTGTCCCCCTATTTTTTGGTAACACAACTTAGTATTATTGAGAAATAGATAAGAGTTCTTTTCTTGGCGGAAAAGTTCTTGAACGGTCCCTGATACTTGAAAGGACGCATGTCTTCTCGCATTTAATGACCCGAACACGTGTTATTTCCTGATTCAGCAAATATTTTCGCCTGTTTTCGAGGTAATCATGACCATAATTTTTGCCGTCTATAACTTCTCCACTACTCCTCATTTTTACTCTTTACCTTTTACAACTTCTTCTTCTTCTCTGATTTATTCTAGAACCTTATTTCAAACTTCAACTTTTTCTGTAAAACTTTTCTTCACAAATTTATCACCATCATGTCTTCTAACACTACTGCCTTCGGAAATTCTGGCCTTCTCTTCGGTGGAGATCCAAAGAAGAATAGAACCAAAAAGGTTGATGTCGAGTCTGAACCTCCAACCGCAAACACCATCATACCTCTTCACCTTAGCATGCAATTTGACCTTCAATAACAAAAAGAACCTGCAAATCCCAAAAGTGACAGACACTGGCCTGTTAATAGGTATCCTTCTTCCATTTTTCCTCCTAGCATCCCTGTCGTGGAGGATTGTAATTGGAACCACATTGAAATCCTCACTCCTAGCGAGGTAGAAAGGGTCACCTTCTCCAAACCATGGTTCATGTATGCTTATACATACCCTTTCACTTTGGAAGTGGGTGAAGGAATCGACTCAATAATCTTAGAATTTTGCCAGCGGTACCAAATATGTTTGGCACAAGTAGGCCCATCCGTGTGACGTACTTTGGCTTTCCTCCACTAGTTGAGTTCTGAGATCGGAGAAACCCTGACTCATGCATACGTGATGAACCTCTACTCCTCAAAGATATTCCGTGGGGTGTGCTAAAACTTAGCAAATGCGGTCATCATGCCCTTCTCACCAGCATCGATGATGACAATGACCGTGGATGGATGGAATAGTTTGTTGCTACTAACTTTACATTTTCCTTACTCCAACTACTCACTGGAAGCCACCACGGGTTCAATACATTGCCCAATGGGTACAAATAATTCTGAATATTAGTACATCAAAGTCCCCGAAGGTGGAAAGAAATGGTATCCAAATATGGGCAGAAAGCCAAAAACCATGGTAAATAAAAATTTCCCTTCTTTCAATCTTTCAATATATCTTGGAAATAATTTAAGTTTCTTCTTGTATAACACAGGACTTCCGAAGGGATCCGTCGTTTGCCCCGTCATCGAGGCTCTCGATAACCTGGTGGAAGCCGAACTATTACTGCAGAATGTCCTTAACCGGAGGAGAGCTCGCGAATCTACTCTCACTTCCTGTGAAGGTACCTCCTCCCAGAGTCCCCAGCTCAAAAACAAGAAAATAAAGAGGAAATGTACCTCCTCAACTGGGTCTCAGGAGAAGAGAATGAAAGAAATACCAACCGGACCGGCCACAGTGGTCCTTGATGATGATGAAGGAGCCGATGATGAATAGACTCCCCTTTAGAGAAGAAAAAGATCTTCATCATCTCAATCGGATGCTCAGCCGGGAGAGCTTCAAACTCCACCACCAGAAGAAGTTCAAGAACTCTAGGGGAAATGGAAATAGCTGAAAATGCTTCATCTCGTTTTCGAATTCCCACAGTTACTTCTGGTTAAAGAAGGTCAATTCCTGACCTTCCTCCACCACCAATTTCTAAGCCGATAACAATTACCTCTCCATCTACACTAGCTTTTTCTTCTCCACCAACCCCGGCTGAACAAATAGAAAGTGCTCCTTCTATGTGGTCACCCGACCATGGAAATTTCGGAACTACTTACTCGGAACCCACTCAAGACCCTCATAGAAAGCGAAGTGTCATCCTTTATGTTTTGAATAAGTGCCATATACTTTTAAAGCCGGTGGAAGTCCCTGGCCTCAGTAAAAGATTAGAGCAAAATAGACTCTTTTTTTGCGTTTGATAAATAATCGCATGCACTGTTCGGCACATGTAGCAATCTAACTTTCTTCTATCTTCTTTCAATTTATAATTAGTATTAATAACCTTATTTATTACCTTTTTCAGGCCAACCTTCTTGCTTCTGAGGGCCTGCAAAGGTTGATTCTGGACAAGCAAGAGCTTACTTTGGAATGAGATCAGCTTAAGTCTAACAGAATCAGTTTACCGAGCGCCTCCCTATGTTGGAGGTAAAAATTACTCAAATAGATGATCTTGAGGCTCGGTTGTAGCAATCCGAGCCAGATAGAATGGCTCACAGCCAGGAAGCTGCCCAGTTACATGAAAACCTTAAGGAAGCAAAGACTAAATGGGTTGAACTACATGACACTGTGACTGTTGTTGCCGAGCACGAGTCTGCCTTTATGGAGCAAGTTAATAACTTGGAAGCTAACTTACGCTCCAAAACTAAGGAGGACAATTTTGTCGAGGATCAAAGAGCAAGGACGGAGGAAAGGCTCAAAAGAGTCATGGAGCAGAATCAAATTCATGTCGCAACAAATATTGATCTTGATTCCAGAATCAGCATTGTTAAAGCTGAAAATGAAAAGCTTCAAGCGAAAATTGAAAAAATCCGAGCTAAACTCCAAGATCAGGAAGATTTTCTAATCTTCAAGAAGAATTACGCCATATACCTTACGAAGAGGAATACTTTAGAGGATGACAAAGAAGGCATTGTAAACATTGACGAATGCATTGCCAAGGCCTGGGAGCTGGAAACAACTGCTCATGAGAACCTCCCTATTAGGCCCATTGCTTCTAACTCTCTGAATACTAACTATGAGTATTCGGGAACCGAAGGAGAGACTGAAAATGATGAAGGCCTCGAACCGGAAGCGGAACAGCATTTTCCCGATAAAGAAAATGAAGACTCTTCTCTCCCTTCAAGTTTTGGCAGCAAGAACTAATGTATATTTTTTCTTTACTTTATTCTTTATTGAGTTTGACATTTTAATTAATAAAAGAAACTCTTTGCTTAAGTGTTGTGCAAACAATATTCTTTTTTATTTAACTGACAAAGCTTTAGGAATCTTTTCACATCTGATAGCTTTTGATTCTGGGCATAAACATTTCTGGAATCTACCCTTTACTATTAGGGTTTCATAAAAGAGGGCTCTTATATTTATGGTGCTCTTGAAGAGGACGTCTCATGTTCATTCCAGCACAAGCATTTGAAGTTTTTGTTAACTTTCAAACGATAAAATAAATTCACTTATTATTCGGACAAGAAATAAGATAAAAATAAAAGGACTTTGATTTATTCTCACTATATTTAAAAGTATATTTACATAAATATTCTTTTACTTAAGTAAATAAAGTTGTCAATACATATGGCTAACTTGTACAACTTATTTCTACGGGGCTGATCATACAATCCCCGGTCCTGATAAGACATTGATCCTGGTTCTAACAGTCCCGGTCTTTGTAACACTTATAGTGCCTTGTCATGTATTATTTCCCCCAAGTGTTCGAATGCTAAGTATGAGAATTCGAACACTAGAAGTCTTGCATTTGCCGTTGACCCTTTCTTCGTAGTATGCTTTACACTGTTGCCTCATTAAAATGAGAGTTTCCAGAGGTTTATGGAAACAATGAGAGTTTTTGGAGATGAGATATGCTATTTAGCCAAAGATTATTTAATCATCCACAAGTAGTTTTCCACACGAGTTGATCTACACATAACTGTTATACTCATGCTAAAGTGAAAGCAATAGAGCTTATGGTTGTTGATTCACTAGTGAAGGCAAATGACTATCTACATATTGCAACTCATATAGAGCATTTTTCTCAATACTGGAAGTTAGATGACACCATTTTGAAAACCATCGAGACTGCTCCAGACCCAGAATTGAAGGAATCTAGTGCCTTGACATATATTAGAGCTCCCCCCCCCCCCCCCCCATGTTTGGATGCTAATTATGAGAATTCGAATACTGGAAGTCTTGTATTTGCCGATGATCCTTCCTTCATATTATTCTTTACATTGCTGCCTCATTAAAAACCTTACCAGAAAAATCCAATTGGGACAAATATTGTTCGAAGGGAAAAGGAGTGCAGCATATGCTTTCAGCACCAGCAAGGATCTTCTGCAGTAATACTTTTTGAGGTGAGTCGCATTCCAATTGCTTGGCAATTCAACTTCATCTTGATTTTTCAGTTCATATGAACCTTTATTGGTTATAGTTGAAACTCGGTAAGGACCTTCCTATGTTGGTCCCAGCTTCCCGGCGTTAACTTTCCGAGTGCTTTGAGTAACCTTTCTCAAAACTAAATCCCCAACTTTGAAATATCAGAGATTTGCTCTGCGGTTGTAATATCTTTCCATCATTTGCTTTTGTGCCACCATCCTCACATATGCCAGATCTCGGTGCTCTTCAAGCAAATCTAAGTTTAACCATTAACGCTTCATTGTTTGTTTCTTCATTTTCTTGGGAACCATATACAAGTGAAAAGGGTGTTTCACCCGTGCTCGACTTCGTCGTGGTTCGATATGCCTATACCACACTCGGTATCTCATCTGGCCACTTGGCTTTAGCATCTTCTAACTTCTTTTTAAGGTTTTAAATAATTACCATATTGGTCGACTTCATCTGTCCATTAGCAATCGGGTGGTACGGTGAAGATGTAATTCATTGATCTTCAATCCTTCCAAAACCTTTGTGACTTTGGAACCTATAAATTTTTGCCAATTGTCACAAGTAATTTTTTTTGATGTTCCAAATTGGCAGACGATATGATCACACATAAAATTGATCACTTCTCGTTCTCCAATCTTTTGGTAAGCACCTGCTTCAATCCATTAAGTAAATAATTAGTTAAAACCAAAAGCAATTTTAACTTACCAGACCCTTGTGATAAGGGACTAACTATGTCCATCCCCCATTTCATGAATTTCCACGGTGACACCACCAAATACAAAAGTTTCTCCGGTTGATGCACTAATTGTGCATTGCGTTGACATTTATCGTACTGTTATACAAATGTCTTTGCGTCTTGCTCTATCTAGGGCCCATAGTAGCCAGCTCTGACTAACTTGAGAACCAACGAGTCTGCACCGGAATGGCTCTCGTAGACTCCTTCATGAACTTCTCCCATAATGTAGTCAGCCTCCGATGTCCTTAAACACCAAGCCAATGGTCATTGGAATGACCTCCTATATAAATGTCCGTTAATAAGACAGTAACGGGCCGCCTTGGTCCGTAGTGACTGGGATGTTTTTGGGTCTTCAGGCAATTTTCCATGCCTTAGATATTCAATAAACAAGTTCCTCCAATCTCAGATTAAGTTGGTTGAATTAACTTCACAGTAGCCATCCACATCCAACACTGAATGCAACAATTAAACTACCGCACTGAAACTAGATCCTTTCATTTCTATGGATGAACCCAAATTGGCTAATGTGTCTGCCTCCACATTTTCCTCTCTTGGAATGTGAATGATTGACCTCTCTTTGAAGCGGGAGAGTAATACTTGAACCTTGTTCAAGTATTGTTGCATGCGCTCCTCCTTGGTGTCGAAAATTCTGTATACTTGGTTCACCACCAACTGGAGTTGCACTTTAGTTCGATGACCTCGGAACCTAGTTTCCAAGCTAGTTCAAGTCTTGTAACCAAAGCCTCTTACTCGGCTTCATTGTTAGTTAATGGTATAGTTCTAATGGCCTGCCTCAAGGTTTCCCCCGAAGGAGTGATTAAATCTATCCCGAGACCAGACTCTTTTACGTTGGAAGCTCCATCCGTAAACAAGGTTCAAACTCCTGATACCAACACTGTTCCTTTAGCAGCTAAAGGCATTAATCTCGGACTGAAATCGGCCACGAAGTCGGCCAAAATGTATGAATTGATTGCAGTCATGGGCTTATATTCAATGTCGAATTCACTAACTTCGACTGTCCATTTAGCCAAATGACCCGACAATTCAGGCTTATGAAGGATATTCGTTAAGGGAAATATTTTCACAACAGCTATTGGATGACATGAAAATAAGGCCTAAGCTTTCGAGAGACAACTGCGAGAGCTAAGGCCGACTTTTCAAGGTACAGATATCGTGTCTCCGCTCCCGATATTATTTTACTAACATAATAAATGAGAAATTGCGTACCTTCTTCTTTCCGGACCAAAACAACACTTACTGCTACTTCTGAGATCGCTAGATAAATCAACAGTTGCTCACCTTCTACCGGTTTTGACAATAACGGAGGGGTAGACAAGTATTTTTTAGATCTTTCAGTACCTGTTAACATTCTGGAGTCCACACAAAGTCATTTTTCTTTTTCAAAAGTGAAAAGAAATAATGACACTTTTTTGAATACCTCGAGATGAACCTGCTTAGAGATGCCAATCTGCCGGTCAATCTCTGTACTTCCTTCACACTTGTTAATTGGTCTGGTATATCCTTGATGGCTTTGATTTTGTTAGGTTTTATATTGATTCCTCTTTGAGAGACCAGAAACCCCAAGAACTTACCGGAACTAACTCCGAAGGCGCACTTCTCCGGGTTGAGCTTTATATTGTATTTTTTCAAAATGTCAAATGTCTCTTGGAGATGTTTCAAATGATCTCCTGTATTAAGAGACTTAATTAACATGTCGTCAATATAAACTTCCATTATTTTATCTATCTGTTTTTCAAATATTTTATTAACAAGCCTCTGGTAAGTGGATCCAACATTGTTAAGCCCAAAAGACATCACATTATAGCAATATGTGCCGCAATTTGTGATGAAAGAAGTCTTCTCTTGATATTCTCCATCCTAATTTGATTATATCCGGAATAAGCATCAAGAAAACTCATTACTCATGCAGGGTCGTAGCATCAATCATTTGATCAATGTTTGGCAATGGGAAAGAGTCTTCAGGGCATGCCTTATTTAAATCTATATAATATACACACATTCTAAATTTGTTATTATTTTTAGGCACTACTTCTATGTTAGCTAGCCAATCGGGATAATTTACCTCTCGAATTGAACCTATATTAAGTAATCGGGTTACCTCTTCCCTAACAAACATGTTTCAGACATCTGCTATCGGCCGTTTCTTCTGCTTTATCGGAGGAAAGTTAGGATCCAGACTCAGTTTGTGGACCGCCACCTCCAATGGAATACCTGTCATATTTGAATGCGAAATTGCAAAACAATCAACGTTAGATATAAAAAAATCCATAATTTTTAACCTGAGTTCGGAACTCAACCCCATTCCTAAATAGAATTTTCTTTCCAAAAATTCTTCGAACAAGGCCACTTGTTCGAGCTCTTTTACGGTTGACTTGGTCTGAACCGTTTGATTTGCGGGTATGCTGGGAGGAACCAAATCTCTTCCATTGGCATTATTAGAAGCACCCGATAATGCCTACTTCAATTCTGTCATCACCTGATCTTGCCTTGAGAGGTGATCCATAATCTCTTTTTGTTGTTCTATCAAGATTTTGATCGTTTCAACAATATGTTCATCATACGCATCATCAGGAGTTGGGCCCCTCATATGTCGAGGATACCGGCCTTAGTGAATGGGGTTCGCTTCATCTCCTTCGTTGCGGGTTTTGCTAGTTGAATCATCACGGAGGAACACATCTTCCCATTCAATGTATGCTCCAACATTGTAGACATTGTTGACATCATTAGCCGCCATACCTGATTTTTCTTTTATTAAAGAAAGAATCAAAAATTATTAGTAACATATGAAGGGATCAAAGCAATTATACAATTGTCTATGCTCCACGGTTGGCGCCAAACGTTTTACCCGTAAAATAGTATAGTTGAATTTGTAACGTGGTTTATAGACAAGTGAATCGATTTGACCCAAAAATATGAAGTGAATAAGAACATAAATAAGATTATGAAATAAAATTAAAAGAAATACGAGCCTGGCTAAATGTTTAGCTTCTCCGATAGCAGTAGCAAGAAAAAAAAACTAAGAGTAAAGTCAAGAAAGCAGTTCTATTGAACGAAGGCAGATTATAGCTTTTTCGTACAGAATATTTCGTCTCTACAATTTAATGATACTAGTTCCCTAATTTATAGCTTTATTTAGGGAGACAAAATTTCCAAATCAAACTCCTCTTGAATGTGAATAAAACTGTCATTGGTGGTTGCATAACAATTGGCTATAAATGTAGATATTCTCTGTAACGGCTGCTCATTGAATGTTATCCGATATTAATATTGCGAATCTTTATTATCATCTACTCTGTCTTCGGAATTCACTCACAGCACTGGTTACATGCTCGCATCATGTGCCAGCTGCTTGTTGACTCACATCCCACCTGTCTTTAGTTCCACGTGTCACTTCGTCATTCACCCAAATATCACTAACCAATTTTATCCCATACACTTACCCTTCCCCTTTGGATTTGATTTTCGTGATATGACTCCCATGTTTTTTTATCGTAATCTTGAATAGCTGGAAAAGAAAAGATAAGATAAATTGGAATGATAAGTGTGATCAATTGAAGTGTAATGATAGAATTGCAGCATTACCCTTTCCCCTTTGGATCAGAGCTCATAATATTTTTTATAGTATTTGAACGTATGTATATAATTGGTCTTTAGTAATAGGATCATTAATGAGGAATAGGAATGGAATGATCAATTCATGTAGGTGAGCTTTTACAGTAAGAAATAGAATATGAAAGGTTAGCAAGTCACCTTGACTGTGACCACATGGAAGTCCGCTATAACTCCCAAGAAGAGCTACGTTGGGATTTTAATCATTAACATTTTTCTACTATATATAAATGAGCAAGGGTGGACGAATACTGCTCTACTTGATTGTACAAAAAGCATGAAAAATTGTATGTTCGAAATTGTAGATCTTGTAATTGGATCTTCATCTCAATACGTGTACTCTTTTTTTCGTAAAAATAGTGCGGGCTAGCCAGTGTTTGGACTGATAATTAAAAAATGGTTAGTCTTTGCAAAGTCATTAAAAATAGTCACTATTTTGCCGCAATACGGAAAGTTCCAGCATAATATATTGGAGATTGGAGCAGTTGTGTATGAACTTCCAGCATATTATGCTGGACCAGTATATTATGCTGGAACTCCAGTATATTATGCTGGAAGTTCACATGTAAAAAATTCGAACTCCAATATATTATGTTGGAATTTTTTCGAATTTTAAATAGTATTTTTGTTCAATTTTATTTTTATATAAAAAATGACTAAATTTTTATTACTCTTAAAATGGTGACTATTTTTTAATTATTAATTGTAAATACTTTGTTTTGAATTTGACCGCTCTTTTTTCTATAAGCACGTGTACTGCCTTTTCCACTTACTGAACGTCCTTTTGTTCATTAAGGAATAAGGAATCCCAAATCCCATCACCTTCTTCTTCTATCAGTACTCTCCCTCCCTCTCTCTCTCTCTGTTACTTTCATCTTCTCTGTTACCAAATTTTTCTCTGCAAAAGTTCCCGAATCCTCTTTGTTCCAAATTATCCTGTGGTTGTGGATCGCACCTTCGTAAGCTCTTCTTCCATGTCTGCATCCTTTTAAAGGTTTTCCATTTGGTTCAATTTGGTTATGTTTCTCACTTTTTGTAAGTTTTCTCCATGCTTCCTTCTTCAATATACCCAATTTTCGTGTAATGGAACTTTGGAGGAATCTATTTGCTTCTTTTTCTTTTCATATTTTTGGATAGCTTTTTGATGAATTTTTTACATACGCATATTAGTAATTATATCTGATTTGCACATGGATATTTGAAAATAAATACCTAGGTGCATCATTTTGGATATTTGATGAATGAAAATCTGGTACTTCGGTGTAATCAACTCTAATTAGTTTTTTCCTCTTCAGTTTCGATATTCCCAAAACAGATTATATAATGGAAATTTCAGTGATGTTCTGTTCTTTTTCTCTTTGATGATCAGTCAAGCGATGTTCATTTAACTGAGTGTTCAAATCTGGCTGTGAGGGTGAATGTTTTTGAGTATGATAGTTCATTTTAAGTGAAGTATTCTTTATATCGTGTGCTTTTCTTAGTTTTTTGCATACTTAAGCAGGTAATTCTAGAAAGTAAATTATTTTCTTTTGCTTTTCTATTTCTTGCTTGCGAATACTTTGGGTAATATTCATATTAATGAGTAACACTATTACATCATTATGCACACTGATACATCCAATGTGTTTGGAATAGTTTTTTTTTTTTTACTCTTTTTCTTATTTTACATTACAGGTCCTACAACATATTCACCTCTCATGAGAAATCCAAAATGTAAACTAGTTATTTCTTGGACGGTATTGGTATGTGAATGTGCGACCTATATTGTTGACATATTCGATTTGCTTGCATGTGTATTTCTATTGCACTATTGCTACTATTTGTCAAACTTGGCATTAATAAGAAAATTTAGATATATAAATTATACTTTTTCAAAATTATACCAAATTACAGTTATTGATTCAACCAAATTATAGTAAACTGCAATTGTGTAAACGAAATCATATTGTGTGTGACATTTAAAAAAGAAGAATTATGGTTGAGATGTATATACAATTAGGAGGAATGCGTAAGAACATTTTGAACTAATTAGACATGATAGAAATTGTCGGCATATTTAGGTTATTGTGTTGGTCTTAGCATAAATCAATTTCTTGCAGGTTTAAACTGTAAAAGGTAGTTTTAGGGGATTATATATTGCTGTAAGTTTACTACCAATTGCATAGAGAAGTCTAATAAATACTGTTGTAAGTAATTTCTAAAGGTTGTCTCCAAATAGAAGGAACTGCAGTTCATGTGCATTATCTGCTCATCTATGTGATAGTCATAAAAGAAGTTAGCTTTGACAGGATTTTTAAATGTACTTTTCTGGAGAAAATGACTACCACAAAAATGGTTGTAGATTCTGGCAAGTACTTGCAATTTCTCTCAATAATAACCAAAGGGCCAAATTATAGTAAACTGCAATGTATGTGCATTATTTCTTGGCATATGTGACAACGTGTAGAAAAAAGTTTGTTTCTACATCTATCTTGATATTAAGCTTCGTCTATTTGTCAAACAGAAAAACAATCTGCTAAAAACACCTTTGCAATATCCAATAGTCAAGAAAATTAATTTTGCTTGTGAAAGAAATTGAATTTATGAGATGTAACTGAGGGGAGATTTATAACTTTTAGTTATCTAGAGCATCAGTTGCACTTAATATTGTTTGCCAACTTATTTATGAATTTCAACTGTTATGTTTATACCCTCTTTAAATTAATGTTTCCTAAATCCCTTTCACGAACACAGATTTATGTGCAGTGTTTCAGTTGCAAGATGTCCTCTTTGTTGAGCTTTCGGAAACTTCCTGAAAAAGGATGAAACTTCCTGAAAAAAGAGATGTAGATAATCCAATCAGGGAACTAAATGGTTTAGTGAACTAAATGGCAGAAGATTATGTGCCTGTCTTGGTGATTGTCGACTTGAATTTGACATGACACCCCATATGAGTGTGCTCTTTGGACAAATTAATTTATAATTTCGAAAATGACGGAGACTGCAATAGTTCCAGATTTTCCTTCGTGCTTGGTTATTCTTCCATTGCTCAACTATATATTTATTTGGATTTGATCAGTGATTGTTGCTCAGCTACTTATCTTCTGCCATTTTGTTAGTAATAGATGATCCAGCCAAATTTCTGTACTTGCGAGGTAAAAATTGTGTTTGTTCACAACATTATTCTGGAGTGGTGACTACTTACAGTTGAGATCTCAAGAGTGATTTACTAGATCAGTTGACCCATTGCTTTCATTTATGGGCCAACTGCAAGTAGAAATCAGTTGCACTTTACATTGCTGCCTTATGATTTGTTCGTTTTTTGGAGTTTTCTTTTATCAAATTCAAAACTTTCTTTATAACAACAACATTAATTGTTAGGCGGGCGTGCATTAGCTAGACTATACATAAATAGCATATTATGAATGTGCTTTAATTTTATCTAGTATTATTTAAGCAAATTATATTTTGTCCTTTTGGTTTAGGGCAAAATAGTCAACTAATTTCTTAGACATTTTTTTAATTTAACTTTATGCTTAGGAGCTTTCTACTCATAATATAGTATGATATGATGATGGTGATTCTCATTACTATATTTGATGTTTGGCTATAATTACATATTTTTAGTGCATTACTTACCTTGCATTTTGGGATTTTAATGCTAAACTATATTATAATTTTGCTTAATTGAATCTATTTTATGTGTAGGTACATTGAAGACGAAATTTGAAACAAAGTAAATAATTAATGTGTATTTTATGCACTATAACAAAGGGCTTATGATTATTTGATGACAAAGCAATAACAAATGAGGAAGAAGGAAGACAAATGGAACAAAGTACAAATAATTGACAAAGAAAGAACAGAATGAGACAAAGAAACAAAGTTAGACAACAAAGCAAATCAAGAATGAGGCAGCAAATCAATTGGAAACAAAGTGAGGCGTCAAAAATTCAGCCGCCATATGCCAAGCGACGCGAGAGAAATTCCTCGCGGTAGGCTTCGCGCGCGAGGTCCAGCGCGGGCTGCTTCGCGCGTTCCACGTGGCAACACGTGGTCCGGGTTTCGAAGTTGTTTTATCTCCTTTTTGGTTTTGAACTTGGTTATTTCGTTTAGATCTTTTCCCTACACATATAAATAATCATTAAACATCATTTTTAGGAAAGTTTTGCGACCGGAGGCAAGAACATCACGCTTGGAGGAGGCTTCTAACTAGTTTTTCTTCTCTTCTTTTCTTTTAATCTCATAGTTTATTAGTTCTAAAGTTTTGGGTGATGCATGAACGTTGTAGTTTGAATCTTGAATTGTTCTTATTAGTTTATCATATTGGTTTATTTATTCAATCTTGCGCGTAATTATTTGATTGCTTGATCACCAATTGAATACTATCTACGAATCTAGGATTGAACTCGGGAGAGGGAATTCAAGTTTGCATATAAGATTGAGTAGAGCAAGATCTTAACTCTGGGGGGGAGAGGGAGGCAGATTTGCGATTAGGATAGGAATATACCTAATTGCCTTACTTGGTTACTATACAAAAATTATTAATGCGTTCTTGTTAATTCTAATTCCATAGGAATATAGGCGTTAGATTAGCTTGAATAGGAGAGTTGTACTTCGGGAGAAGGATACGAGCAATATTAACCATGTCGACCAATAAATCAGATAAATTAATTAGACGATTTAAGTGAAAAACTCAACGGAATTGTTAGCTAACCCATAGCTCTAGAATATTCACTCACATTGAATTTGTCTTTAAGCTTGCCATTGTTTTCTTTAATCTCTTAATTTACTACTCTAGATTAAATTTTAGTTAAATATCCATACTTTACGATTCGCTTGAATAGATTAATTGTTTGGTTTAATTTAGTTGATAGTTAATCACAAGTCCCTGTGGGTACGATATCTGGACTTATAATCCTATATTACTTGTCGACCACGTATACTTGCGTGTGCGTTTGGGAGCAACAAGTTTTTGGTGTCGTTACCGGGGGCTTAGAAATTAACTATTTTACTAGATTAAATTTTTACTTTTTTATCTATTTAAGCTTTTAATTTTAGTTTAGCGTAGTTAGTATTATATTGTTTGTTACATGGCATCTTGGAATGAGAATTGGTCGAATATTGGTTATTCTTATTTTGGTGATCCCTGTTCATATTGTGGAGGACCACACTTGTGGCAAAATTGTGCATCTCAATCTTATGTGTGGAATTTTTGTAATGTGTGTGGTTGTCAAGGTGGCCATTGGGATAGTTGTCCTAATTTTTGTTATCCTCAGAGCTCTTATTATAATATTTATGAGTTTGATAGGAGCAATGAATTGGAGGATATGGAACGTGATGCTCGTATTATGGACATAATGAGGCAAGTAGCCGAGCAACAAGATGAAAATCAGAAGGCTATTATGGACATGATAAGGCAAGTAACCGAGCAACAAGTTCTTGACGCCTTAGCGATCAAAAGACTCCAGGCTAGAATGGACGAATTAATGGCCAATTTTGAAGAAGAATCTCAACTCGACCAAGAGAGCAAGTTCCCACAAGAAGATTACTTTAAAGAAGCAGATATCGTGAGCCAATCTTGGCAAGAAGAACAAGCTCAACTAGTAAAATTTCATGGGGTTCTACGTAATGGTTTGTCAAATATGGCAGAACAGCTAATAGACGAAAGAACTTAGCTCAGGCGAGAGATAGACCAATTTGGCTCAGCTATCCATGACATGGAGGCTCAATTGAATAAAACACTTGAGGCGTCTGATGCCCAACAATCAATTATTGTAGATACTGGCCAGCTTGTGGAGCGGAAAGAGGAATTCCAACTATTCGATCAAATGATTAATGATGCCAACGTTGACGAAGTGCGCAAAAGTGAGGATGTCAAAAGTAAAGTGATTCTAGAGTTGGACCGCATTGGACCTCATTCTAACTATTTTTCAACATTGTGCTTGGTTGGTGACACGAGAATTGATCCATTCGAGCCTATAGAGGAGTCAATGAATGGGGAACAATGTGTTTATATTCTGAAATCTTTCATACCAAGGAAACAAAACGGCATCCCGCACTTAAAGGCCAAGAAGTGCAAGATGCGATACCTATTGCTTGGTTCCTTTATCTTTATACCACCACACCAGGAATGTGATAGAAAAATTGATGCAAAATTGGGGGCGTAATTTATATTCTCAAAGTGGAAGAAAAATTGGTGAAAGTGATGGCGTCGTGTCGCGACGTTAATTCAGGCGCTTGTTGGGAGGCAACCCATCTTTACTACTTTCCTTTATTTCTATTTTGTTTTCTTATTATTGTTGTAGTATTTATTTTTATTTTGTAGGATTATGAGCATATGAGGCAAAGCCATTCGAAGAGTGCAAAAGTGAGCTTGAGGGTGAGAACTAAGTGTGGGGTACCCACACAAAGGACCATACCTGGGAGAAGTTTGAGTATCCTGTGAGTTGTTAATTCTTCAGTCTTTGGCCTACCAGGGAGTCTCTTTTGCCCTCTTGTTATTTATAGTATGCATTGAGGACATCGCACAATTTTAAGTGTGGGGTGAGGAGATTGTCTGGGTATTTTTCTGTGCTATCTTAGCTTAGTTGTAGTACTCGTTCTTAGTGTAGTAAAAATAATAATAATAATAATTCATAAAATTTTGGACTTCTCCCAATGATGGATCGCATTCGACAGGTGTCTTGAGGGATTTAAGTCTAAAAGAAAAAGGATAAAAAGATTTTCTTTGTAGGTAGTGTAGTAATTCCCCCTTGATTTTTCTTTGTGCCATGGTTATTTTTCAAGGGTTTTGTTTGAACCGGGTGTAGTTAGTTTTATTTTTTTTAAGAGTAGGAGCCATTGTGAGATGAATTAAATTGAAGCAATATCTCTTGACTTTGTTATGCCTTGAGAATAGTGAGTACTTTGGTTGTGACGTTTAGGATCAGGTTTTGACTCTAGTGTAAGTACCTTAAAACGTATGATCTTAACTTTGCTTAACTGCTTTGACTAAAGTGTCTTGATAAGTCAAATCCTGAGTGAGTTATGTGTCAGGTGTGTGTGAGGTTTGTGTGTTATTCTGTGCATTACATTTGATGTCTAGAACTTGCCCGGTGTGTTTGCAAAATGAAATAGTAGTGTTATTCAGTCTTAGAAGTGATATAGGCGTTTCTTTGTTGAGCCAGATAAATATAGTTTACGCGCCTAATTGTTATGTATCGTAGTTAACCCTTTGAGCCTGTAATCATGTTTCTTTGGCAACCACATTACAAGCCTTACTCATTTGTTTGAATTAATCATCTATTTGAACCTTTTCACCTCTCATGAGCACTTGAATTGTTATGAACTTTATAAAAGTTAAAGTGTGGGGTGGTTGGTTTGGCTTTTGAGTGGAACTAATGAAATAAAGAGAAATGTGCACTGTTTTGAAAAAAAATAAAATCCATTTGAATTAAAAAAAGAAAGAAAGGAAAAAAATAGTTGAATTGCTATGAAAAACTATTCCTTGATAGTGGTCGCTCTTGATGTAATTGTGCTTAAAAAGGTATGGAGTTAATATACATTGATGTGAAGGTGGAGTTATGGTTTGACATAAATGTGGGGTTTAAATATTAAAGTGTATGTATTAAAGTGCTTAGGGAAGTGTAGTCACTATTTTATTCAAATGTATCCTACCCGACCCGCAACCTACATTACAACCAATTAAAGTCCTACTTGATCTTAGACTGAGTGAGCTTGATTAGTAGAGTAGTACACTACGGGCAAGCCTATTGTGCATCTTTTGTGGCATATGGATGTTATTTCTGAGAGTGAGTGAATTTCTTTCTATCCTGAGTTCCTAATTGTTCTTAAATTTTATTGTGCGTGGAACTAATCTCTTTTGTTGTGTGAAGGCACTTGATTCATGAAGGAAAGGTAATGTCATTGACTTCTATGTTAGAGTAAGTGAGTGAGTTGTGAATAATGCATGGTACTTGCGAGTCAAATCTTGAGGTGAATATGTTACACTCTTGTGCTTAGTCTATTTTAAAGATTCCTGGTGTGATGAGTTAGGAGAATTGTTTAAAAAGATCCGTGTCTATATAAAGTATAGTTTGATTGCTCGAGGACGAGCAACGTTTAAGTGTGGGTAGTAATGTTTGACTATAATTACATATTTTTAGTGCATTACTTACCTTGCATTTTGGGGCTTTAATGCTAAATTATATTATAGTTATGTTTAATTGAGTCTATTTTATATGTAAGTACGTTGAAGACGAAATTTGAAGCAAAATAAATAGTTAATGTGTATTTTATACACTATAACAAGGGACTTATGATTATTTGATGATAAAGCAAGAACAAATGAGGAAGAAGGAAGACAAATGAAACAAAGTACAAATAATTGACAAAGAAAGAACAGAATGAGACAAAGAAATAAAGTTAGGCAACAAAGCAAATCAAGAATGAGGCAGCAAATCAATTGGAAACAAAGTGAGGCGTCAAAAATTCAGCCGTCATATGCCAAGCGACGCGAGAGAAATTCCTCGCGTCAGGTTTCGCGACCCGAGGTTCAGCGCGGGCAACTTCGCACGTTTCACGTGGCGATGCGTGGTCCGGGTTTCAAAGTTGTTTTATCTCCTTTTTTATTTTGAATTTGATTATTTCGTCTAGGCCTTTTTCCTATGCATATAAATAGTCACTAAACATTATTTTTAGGGGAGTTTTGCGACCGGAGACAAGAACATCACGCTTGGAGGAGGCTTCTAAGTTCTAACTAGTTTTTCTTCTCTTCTTTTCTTTTAATCTCTAAGTTTATTAGTTCTAGAGTTTTGGATGTTGCATGAACGTTGTAGTTTGAAGCTTGAATTGTTATTATTAGTTTATCATATTGATTTATTTATTCAATCTTGCGCGTAATTATTTGATTGTTTAATCACCAATTGAATACTATCTACAAATCTAGGATTGAACTCGGGAGAGGGAATTCTAGATTGCATATAAGATTGAGTAGAGTAAGATCTTAACTCTGAGAGGGGGGCAGATTTACGGTTAGGATAGGAATATACCTAATCGCCTTGCTTGGTTACTATACAGGAATTATTAATGTGTTGTTGTTAATTCTAATTCCATAGGAATATAGGCGTTAGATTAGCTTGAATAGGCGAGTTGTACTTCGGGAGAAGGCTACGAGCAATATTAACCATGTCAACTAATATACCAGATAAATTAATTAGACGATTTAAGTAGAAAATTCAACGGGATTGTTAGCTAACCCATAGCTCTAGAATATTCACTCACATTGAATTCGTCTAAGCTTGTCATTGTTTTCTTTAATCTCTTAATTTGCTACTATAGATTAAATTTTAGTTAAATATTCATACTTTACGATTCGCTTGAATAGATTAATTGTTTGGTTTAATTTAGTTGATAATTAATCACAAGTCCCTGTGTATACGATATCTGGACTTACAATCTTATGTTACTTGTCGACCACATATACTTGCGTGTGCGTTTGGGAGTAACAATATTCTATAAAACTAAATACCCATGTGTTTAGTCATGAAACAAGATTAAAAGAAGAAGAATTTTTTGTGTTAAAATTAATTGACATATACACCTATTACTAAATAGGAAGGTATGGAGGTCGAGGATTAAGGTAGTAGAGTAGGTAGTCTAGAGTGTTCATCACATTAGTATTGGCACGCACTCTCGCTTCCTGTTGGTAGTAGGTTTTTATGACTAACCATTGTTTTCTTTCATTGTTGATCACCTTACTGTCTTGTTGTTTTTATTCTGATTTTATATGTCTTTTTGGTACTGTCCCTTGTCTATATTTTCATTAATGTAGTGCTTATGCTTTCCTGAGTCGAGGGCCTATTGGAAACAGTCTCTCTATCCTCACAAGGTAGAAGTAAGGTCTGCGTACACACTACCCTCCCCAAATCCCACGGTGTGGGATAATAATTGGGTATGTTGTTGTTGTACTAAATATGAAAGGACGATGATGATGATGATAGTTAGGGGTGACAAATGGGTGGGTTGGTCAAAATTAAGCGGGTCAAAACGGGTTAAACTAATAGTTGGGTCATAGCCCAACCCAACCCAAAGGTTTCATAGGTCAAAATGGATTGGATCAAGAAGGGCTAAGTAATGATTATATCCCAACCCGCCCAAATTGACCCAAATTTGCTTTTTTTAATACCAAACTGCTCATTAGTAATAAAACATATAAAACCTCAGGTGTTAGTAGGCTTGTATCATTTGGCCATCTTCCTCTACGTAATTTACTGAAGGAACTCTAAATATTTTTTTAAGGGAAAATAATCATATATTTTCCTTGTTTTTTTCTCAAAGATTACCAAATATGAAATAAAATTAATGCTTACATCAACATTTTAATTTAAAGTTAATACTTTATTGATCTCGGATAGTTTATAAAAATAAAAATTTTACTTAAAATAATTAACTTAAATAAATTTAACTGTAACAATAAGCCACATTGTTGTAGATAAAATGATGTTTTCAAAATATTGTCTTCTTGTTTATCTATGATGAAGTGGAAAGAAATTTTAACCAATTATCAAAAAAAAAAATGAAAACATGATCAGAAAATAGTGAAAACTTTATTAAAGTACTACTTTCAGGAAATGGTTAAAGAGTCTAGAACCTATAAGAGGGAAAGGAATTTAGAAACTGGATGGGGTAATATGAAAAAGAGTTTACAGAGGGTCCACTAATAATGTCTCTGGGATGAAAGAGTGGAGTTTCACGGGTCACATTTGGGTTTCTGTCAGTAGGCCAAACTGACCCATCAGGGAGCACGGGTTGAACTGGGCAAAGCCCAAAGTGACCCATCAGCAATTTATTACTTGCGCAACCCGTTATACTGTAGACGGGTTGAATGGGTTTGGGCTCAAATTGCCAACTCTAATGACAGTAAATCAAAGCCATTACTTCGAATTTTTTTTATTAATAATAATAAAAAATTGACTTTCAATTAAATACTTGATTGTCACGACCTAAAATTCAACTACTGCCGTGATGGCATCCGATCCAACCTGCTAGGTAAGCCAATTAATAGTAAACACAATCCAAATGAGATTACTAGGAAATAAATGATGAAATAACTGAACTTTTATACTTTAACCCAAGGACTGGTAGTACAAGTTTATAGCCACTAAGACTTAGATTTATAAAGTTAGTATAAAATAATAAAATAATACAATATCTGTTTGGAATATACATAAATAGAATTTGAAATCTAAAACTATCAAGGACAAGTGGTAGTTATATCCGAAAGGTAGGTACATCTTCAATGCCAGATCCCGCCATACACATCAGCATCAACTCCCAAATCTGCACGCAAGATACAGAAGTGTAGTATGAGTACAACCGACCACATGTACTCAATAAATATTATAACTAACCTCGGCAAGGTAATAGAAGCAAGAATTATAAATGATACTCGTTATCACCTATACAATTCATAATTTTCAACAAGTACAGAACAATAATATGAACAAATCATGAAATTTCAGATAAGATCACCTAGGAGCACGAAATATCTTTATCGTACTCTGTTCAGTCAACAATCCAGCATATAGGAAAGATATGCAAATAATTCAGATAAACAGCCAAGGAATATTGCAAATAAAGAGGAAATGCAATAATCAAATATTAATCTATTGCGGCGCGTAACCCGATCCAAATAGAAATCACCTCACAGTTCTCAGGCCCATATCAGAATCTCAGCAATTAAACCAAACCAGTAACCAGCTCTACCAGAGCTCACATCAACGAGAAACCCGTCGGTTTCTCACAATCCGCGTGTACACCATCAAGAGAGAAACATGAGAGGGTGACTCTAGGGGGATTGATCTGCATCCACAGGCCGCACGGATAACTCACGTGCTGATAATATCAACTGCATGGACAACTCACGTGTTGCACAGATAACTCACGTGCCAATAATATCTAGATCCGCACAAATAACTCACATGCTAATAATATAATAAGGTGGGTTGCTCTGATGGTAAGCACCCTCCACTTCCAACCAAGAGGTTGTGAGTTCGAGTCACCCCAAGAGCAAGGTGGGGAGTTCTTGGAGGGAAGGATGCCGAGGGTCATTTGGAAACAGCCTCTCTACCCCAGGGTAGGGGTAAGGTCTGCGTACACACTACCCTCCCCAGACCCCACTAGTGGGATTAGACTGGGTTGTTGTTGTTGTTGTTGCTAATAATATACCAACCGCACGGACAACTCACGTGCTGATAATCACAATCCGCCCCGCATGGTCACAGGCCCAATATCACAATCTGTCCGACGTGGTTACAGGCACAATATCACTATTTATCCGGCATGGTCACAAGCATAATATCACAAATCCACTCGACGTGATCACAGGCTACCAGTCTCAACCATATCACACATAAAGCAGATATGCAAGAATACGTGTACATGATCAAAGAACATCAAATTTCATAATCATGGACTGGTATAAGTGATATGCTAAGGTGTATGTATGTGCAAGTGTGATATCATAGCTCAAAATAGGTGAATATATCACAAAATAGCAGCTATCAAGCCAAATCATGAGATTAACCTCTATGAAACCTCAAACATGGCTCAAATAGCTCACAACAAGGGGTACAAATAAGAGATGCATCACAGTGTGAGGCTTATCAATCAATTCAAGGCATGTCATAGACTAAGCACTACCTCGAGCATAGATAAATACTCTGGTACTCATACATGGGCTCAACCCCCCTCCCCACACGCACACATATATGCACTCATAGCACGTAGCTATCACTAATAACTCAGGCGACTAGTGCCTCAACCAAGTTTAGATAGGATACTTACCTCAAACAAGCCAAATCAAATATCGAGCAAGCCAAACAATAGTCTATAAACACCATCCCATGCGAATCGATATTCGAACGGCTCGAAACTAGCCAAAAGCAACTCAAAATAATCAAATAATGCCAAGGAAAACAAACCCAAACGTAAAAGGTCGAATCTTTAATCAAATACTTAAAGTCAACCAAAACTTAACTTGGGCCCGCACCTCAGAACCCGGCAAAACTCATAAATTCCGATAACTCATTCAATTATGAGTCCAACCATACTTATTTCACTCAAATCAGACTCCGAATCAATGTTCAAAACCTAATTATCCACTTTTAGGAAAGTTTAGATTAAAACCTCCAATTTCTTTTTTAAAATCATCAATCAAATGCTAAAATCAAAGTTGGAATGATGAAATATAATCAAAATCGAGTCAAAAATACTTATCCTAATCCATGTGGTAAAACTCCTCTCCAAAATCACCCAAATCCGAGCTCCAAATCTCCAAATGTGATAAATTGAACAAACCCTTGAATTATATATATTCTGCACAGGCATTTTCGCATAAGAGAAAAAATATCTGCTTTTGCGATAAAATTTCCGCTCCTGCGGCATTCACTGAAGCCCGACCAACTGCACATTCGGACTCGTTCCCACTTCTGCGATATCGCATGTGCGATGACCCTAGAGGGATGGATATGTATCCATACACTGCACGGATGACTCACTTGCCAATAATATCAACCGCACGGATAATTTACATGCTTAACGGACAACTCGCGTTCCAATAATATCAATATATGGATTCGCACAGACAACTCACATGCTAATAATATAACAATCGCACGGACAACTCACGTGTTGATAATCACAATCCGCCTGGCGCAGTCACATGCTCAATATCACAATTCGTCTGACATGGTTATACGCAAAATATCAGAATTCGCCCCACATGGTCCCAAGAACAATATCACAATCCATCTGGCGTGGTCACGGGCTACCAGTCCCAACCATATCACTCATAAAGCAGATATGAAAGAATACATATACACAATCAAATAACATCAAATTTCATAATCCTGGACTGGTATAAGTGACACGCTAAGGTGTATGCATGTGCAAGTATGATATCATAACTCATAACAAGTGAATACATCACAAAAATAGTAGCTATCAGGCAAAATCAGGAGATTAAACTCTATGCAACCTAAAACATGGCTCAAATAGCTCACAACAAGGGGTACAAATAAGAGATGCATCACAGTGTGAGGCTTATCAATCAATTCAAGGCATGTCATAGCC
>AWOL01S0070117.1:0-16514 GCA_000715115.1 Nicotiana otophora | reverse complement strand
TAACTTATATTTTGCAGAATTAATATTTACAAATACAGCAATATTGACCGGGAATAACAGTGAATACTTATACTTATTGAAACACGTTACTTTAAACCCCCAACCTTGTGTGTCTCTCAGACGCTCTAATATCAATATCCACATCAAACACAATATGCCACATCATTTTCAAATTTTATAAAACTATTTTTTTTAAACTTTTTTGTCCAAAAGCTATTTTTAAAAAAAACTTAATTCAACCCATCTCTAGCAAATCCCACTACCGCTGCTACGCCATCCATTTTCACCTTTTATTTTAGACTCATCTTCAAATTCATACAATTTTAACCATAAGCACCAATAGCTTGCCACCATTTTTCTTTGAACAACTCAAATTCTTTTAACAATCTCCATATTCATCTCAAATTCAACCATTAAAACACATAATTTTCTATTAGACCCATCTATGTATTTACACAATTTTTTTCCCTCGGTCAAATACCCAAATTGGAAAAAGTCATGGCCGGAGTTGAATTGCTTCCCAAGGAATCTCCTCACTATTCTTGTTTATCTCACCTAAAAAACTACATGAAGCCACTGGAAAGCACCATAGAAAACCATTAGAGTCGACGTCTTCAAATGATTGCTGCAGTTTTCGTCGTCAATATTTCAGAAAGTAACAAGATCTTCTTTATTATCATCCAACTTCAAGAATCACAGACTTTATTTGGAAATACACCATATACTTTTAATTTCTCTTTTTGCAACTGATCTTAAAATGGAGGAAGATGTTGGAGGTGGTGGAGGAGGAGGAAAAAAAGGAGAACGAAAAAGGTGGTGGTGGTGGAGGGGAGGAGTAGGGCCAATCATCACTTTCTTCTTACTGCAGATGACGGGAACATGGGAATAGGGGATTCGCGGAAGGCGTTATGACGGAAAGGATTAGGAAAAGGGTTGCAAATGTGGAAGGGGTTGGGTCTTTGGGATTTTTAAAATTGTTTTTCTATTTATTTTTATTGTTTCTTTTTCTTATGATTCTTTAAATAACTTCTTTAATCAAAATAATTGATGCACATGCTTGTAAGTGTGTGTAACCAAGTAATTATCTGACTCAGCAAAATAAATGCCATATAATCTTGGTCAACAGTTTGCGGAGTTTAAAATATAGGTTTTAATAAATTAAAAGTATCTAGATGAAACGTTGTAGAGTATAGGAATCGAGATGACAAACTGTAATAAGTACAAGTGTCTAATAAGCTATTTTGCCTAACATCTAGATGTGTTAAGTTCATGAGTTGGGGAGCCAAGTAATTAACTTTCTTATTACACTGTAAACATCGAAATTTTAACGGATCAAGCAAAATCCTAAATTCAAGATACTACAAGGAGGCTTGCAATTCTATGAGTCTATTAGGGTTGCTTGGAGGCTACTTGCCACGACCCCAAATTCCCTCCATAGGGTGTCGTGATGACACCTAGTATCTAAGACTAGGTAAGCCTATCAATGCGGAATAACAATAGAAATATAAAATAAATAAATCTGCAATTCATATAATTACAACTCCCAAAAATCGGTAGAAATAAGTCACAAGCTTCTAAGAATTTATCCTCAATGTTTCTATATATCAGATTCTAAAGAAATAAANCAATATCTCTATATATCAGAGTCTAAAGAAAATAAGGAAGCAACATAATAAGGATAGAAGGAGACTCCGGAGTCTGCGGACGCTGGCAGATATACCTCGAAATCTCCGTACATAAGTAGCTCACTGATGTCTGGGCTGGTAGGATGTACCTGGATCTGCACAAAAAGATGTGCAGAAGCGTAGTATGAGTACACCACAACGGTACCCAGTAAGTACCAAGCCTAACCTCGGTAGAGTAGTGGCGAGGTCAGGTCAGGCCCTACTCGAAATAATAAAAGGCATGAAAAATGTTTAACAATAAAATGACAATGGAAATGAATCAAATAAGCAGTATGTCACCAATTACGTACGCAAAATCACTACAAGAAAGTGAGGATACAACGGCATTTATTTAGTGACATTTGAAATAAATATCGGAAAAAATGAATTTTTTGACATTTATGAACAAATGTCATAAAAATAATGTCATTGGATACAAAATATAGTAAAAACAATGACATTTGATATAAAAAGTTGTCAAAACAACGACATTTGATACAAAATGTTGAAAAAATTATGACTTATATTTTAAATATCATATTAGTAATTGGTAACTAACAATATTTACATCTAATGTTGGAAATTTTACTATATTTTTTAATTGTTAAATCGTACTTTGTACAAGAAAAAAAGTCATTTTTATATTTAATTAGTGATAGTAAATGTCGATAAAANTGATACAAAATATCGAAAAAATTATGACTTATATTTTAAATATCATATTAGTAATTGGTAACTAACAATATTTACATCTAATGTTGGAAATTTTACTATATTTTTTAATTGTTAAATCGTACTTTGTACAAGAAAAAAAGTCATTTTTATATTTAATTAGTGATAGTAAATGTCGATAAAAAGCTTGTTTAAAATATTGACATAACAATAACGACAAAATAGTGTAAAAAACGATAACAAAAATAATAATTTTGATTTTGATCTTAAATCACAATAAAGTACAATTTAGTGACATTTAGAACTAAAAATGAAAGATTTACCGCATTTGTAACTTAAATTTGATAGATGGATATTAAGGAAATTTTAAGACTATTACTGAAAAACAAATTAGGAACTCATAATAAAGGCCTCACTCTAATTCTTTTCTCTGAAAACCCTAACCGCCTCTCACCTTTCCTCAACCCTTTCTCACGATTGATTTGGGATTCCTTGAAAACATCGAGATTTCCATTTGCAAAAGCCAAGAAAATATGAAATTGGTGAAGGACATCAACAAGGTATTCTGAATTTTAGGATTATTATCAACTTGTTAGCTATCTTTTTTCTCAAGAGGGGAGTATTATTTATCTTTTTGTTTGTTTATATTTTAATGAGTTACATGTTCAACAAGTTTGGATTTATAGATCAGTGACCTATGTTGTGGTACTAGATACACAACATGGGTGACGATCTGTTTCAAGGAAGGCTTCTAGCTAGCCGATCAATCAAGAACCCCTTTTGATGTTGTTCCAGTGTTATGACGAAAAGTCGGTTATTATGGAAGATTTGATTTTGAGTAATATTCTCCAATACGGCATAGTCAAGATAAAAAAATGCTTGAAACTAAATTTAGAGATAGATCCTGGCCCCTATTGCTGATTATTATTTTCCTAGACTATTGTAACGACCCGACTTGTCGTTTTAAGAATTAACGCCTCGTTCAGTGACTTAAGGTATCGAGCAACTTCACAATATGTACTATGACCTGCGGGTGTGGTCGAGTTTAATTTACTGAAGATTCGGAAATAAATTAAAAGAACAATCCTTAATTTGAATCTTAAATGGAAAGAGTTAACCGGAGAGTTGACTTTTGAGCAAATAACTCCGAAATAGAATTTTGATGATTTCAATAGTTCCGTATGGTAATTTTGGACTTAGGAGCGTGTCCGAAAAATTATTTGAAGGTCCGTAGTAGAATTAAGCTTGAAGTGCCGAAAGTTGAATTTTTGGGAAGTTTGACCGGATAGTTGACTTTTGAGCAAACGACCCCGGAATAGAATTTCGAGGATGGCAATAGCTTCGTATGATGATTTTGGATTTAGGCGTATGTTCGGATTTGGATTTGGAAATCCGTAGGACAATTCGACACATTTTGGCGAAAGTTGGAAAATATAAGATTTTGGAAAAGTCCGACCGAAGGGTAAACTTTTGATAACGAGGTCGGATTTCGATTCCGAAAATGGTAATAGCTCCATTAAGTCAATTATGATTTGTGTGTAAAATTTGAAGTCATTCCGGATTGATTTGATACGTTTCGGCGTAAAATATAGAAGTTGGAAGATTTGAAAACTTATAATTCGATTCAATGCGCGATTCATAATATAGACATTGTTTGACATGGTTTGAAGCCTCGACTAAGTTCGTATTGTATTTTGGTACGTGTTGGTATATTTGGTTGAGGTTTCGAGGGCCTCGGGTTGAATTCGGAAGGTTAACGGATCAATTCGGACATGAAGATAAGCTGCTGGAATTTTCTGAGCAGCAACATGAACAATGATTCGTAGAAGCGTGAACAGTGATTCGCAGATGCGTGAACAATGCCGCATGTGCGTGAACAGTAACCGCGGGTGCGTGAACAGTAACCGCAGGTGTGAATCTGGGCAGAATATTAAGGACCAAATATTGGTCATTTTGCCCTTTTCGTTTTTAGATTTTTGGAGCTCGGATTTGGGCGATCCTGGAGGAATTTTTCACAAGCTTGGTTGGGGTAAGTGTTCTATATCCTAAAGTGTTTATATTTTATGAATCCATGATTATATTCATCATTTAATTCGGATTTAAATGGAAGAAATCAAGATTTTTGTAAAATCTTTCAAAAATGAAAATTTAAGATTTGGAGGTCGAGTTTTTATCGGAATTTGATAAAATTGGTATGGTTGAACTCGTATCGGAATGGATGTTCGGATTTTATAAAAATTATGTCGGGTTCCGAGGGGTGGGCCCCGCATTTACTTTTTAAAATAAATTTTTAAGTCGACGCATTATTATCCGGAATTATTTCCGATGAATTTTAATGAAGTTATACAATTAATTTGGTTAGATTTGAGCGGTCCGGAGGTCAATTCAAGAAAGAAGACGATTTTGGAATATCAGCATAACTTCAAAAGGGTAGGTGTCTTGCTTAACCTCGAGTGGGAAAATTTTTCCCTTAGGCATTGAGTCTTATGTGTAATTTGTGTAATTGAAAACCATGTACGCGAGGTGACGAGTACGCACTTGGTTTATATGTATAAATTTTATTGAGTTAAAGTCTTGAACGTGCAGTGTAGTAAATTGGATAATTATTGACATATATTTAATTATTTATTTGTCGTACCTAAATCGTTGTTGTTGAATCTGTTGTTATATGACAATTTTATGTGATTGTTATTTGATTATTTATGAAATTATGTGAATTTGCTGGTTTAATAATTATTAGAATTTAATTTCATTTTGGATTCTTCCCTCTGCAATTAATTAATTAAATAAGCTTAAGAAGAGGTGATTATATAATTATTAAAAAATTTGGAGTTAATGAAGGCTTTGCTTTATGTTGAGTAATTTATATCTCTATTAATTATTTTTGGGTGTTATATACATTGTGTGGAGCCTTGGACTATTTGTTGTGAAATTAATTGATTTTGTTATATCTTTGGAATTTGGTTGTGGCCATTGGGCAAATTGTGATATGAATTGATTTTTGTCATGTTGCCGTGATCATTTCTCATATAAATTATTATATTGTGCGGGTTATTATTTTGAGAAATTGTTGTATTGTGTGAGTTATTATTTTGGGGGAGATAAGGGTGGCATTTCACCGTTGATATTATGTGGGTATAAGGGTGGCATTTCACTGTTGTTGTGTTTGTTGGAATATTATCTGGGCAGAGCGATAAGGGTAGCTATAAGAGTGATAAGGGTGGCAATAGGAGCAATAAGGGTGACTATTGATATTGTCTGGGCGGAGCGATAAGGTGGCTATAGGAGCGATAAGGGTGGCAATAGGAGCGATAAGGGTGGCTATTGTCAGGGATGATATGTGATGATGTGGGGTTGATAATTTTCATGTGATGTTGTGATTTTTTTGTGTTTATTTTTATACCTTGTGCAATTTGTCTTGTTGTTGGTAAATTGATAACAATCTGATTTATGTTGAAATTGAGAGCATGTGGCCATTGCCAGGCAGATTATAAAATGAAATGTGGGCACGAGGTCCCGTGAGTAAATAATGAGGATATTTGGCACGTGAATTATCCGTGCAGTTGTGATATAAAATGTGGGCACGAGGTGCTATTATTAAATAATAATGATAATTGGCACGTGAATTGTCCGTGCAGTTATGATATGAAATGAAGGCACGAGGTAACGGAAAAATATGATGATTTAATTATGGGCACGGGGTGCTGTGGAAATATGAAAATGGGTTGAGACCCGTATTTATGAAAAATATAAAAATGGGCCGAGACCCGTATTTTTTATGATTATGAAATGACGTGTCACATGGTGACTTTTTAATTGAAATAAAGATATTCAAAATATTTATTTGGAAGGATTTTTATTCAAAAATAATTACATGAAAGAATTGTATTTGAAACATATTTATTTGAGAAAATTATATTTGAAAAGATTTATTGAAAGAATTATATTTGAAAAGTAATTATTTGAGAAAATTATATCTGAAGGAGAGTTATCTGGAGGAACTATATGTGAAAGACATTTATTTGAAGAGCTTAATTTAATTGGGTGTAATTGTATTTATTAATTGTTGAGTGATATTAATGATATTCTTGTTGTCTGTTGTGCATATCACTGGTTGTTTTATCCAGCCCTTATTGTTATTGTTTCCTATTATTCTGTATATTATATTGCACAGGTTATTAGACTAATGAGTGTCTTGACTGTACCTCGTCTCTACTCCACTGAGGTTAGTCTTGATACTTACTGGGTACCGACTATGGTGTACTCATACTACACTTCTGCACATTTTTGTGCAGAGTCAGGTATTGGAGATATCAGACTTAAGCAGAGTTAAAGCGGGATCGTAAAGATTCAAGGTAGAGCTGCTTGGTCGTCGCAGTCCCTTGGAGTCTTTTCATTTCATTGTACTGTTAATTTGTAATCAAACAGTATTATATATTCGGTCCTCGTGATCATTCCATGTATTCAGTTAGAGTTCGTGACTCAGTACTACCAGTTTTGGGAGATTGTATATTCATATTTATTCCGCTGTTAGTTTTAGTTACTTATTCAATTCAAAAAAATAGCTTCAAAATGTAATTTAAATAGGCTTACCTAGTCTTAGAGATTAGGTACCATCACGACGCATGTGGTGGAATTTTGGGTCGTGACAACTATAGACGATCTTAACTTATTTTAGAGATGTATAAAGAAAATTTTTATTTGTTTAAGAACAATTATGTATTATTATGTTGCTTACAATATTTTGATAATTACAGTTTATAGTTCTTTACAAAAAGAGTACGCAGAAGTGGCTATTTGTTTCATTTTGTGGTGTATGGTGTTCTGAAATATCAAATGATTATTTCNATACACAACTTGGGTGACGATCTGTTTCAAGGAAGGCTTCTAGCTAGCCGATCAATCAAGAACTCCTTTCGATGTTGTTCCAGTGTTATAACGGAAAGTCGATTATTATGAAAGATTTGGTTTTGAGTAATATTCTCCAACACGGCACGGGCAAGATAAAAAATGCTTGAAACTAAGTTTAGAGAAAGATCTTGGCCCATATTGCTGATTATTATTTTCCTAGACTATAGACGATCTTAACTTATTTTAGAGATGTATAAAGAAAATTTACATTTATTTGAGAATAATTATCTATTATTACATTGCTTACAATATTTTGATAATTACAGTTTGTAGTTCTTTACAAAAAGAGTATGCAGAAGTGGCTATTTGTTTCATTTTTGTGGTGTATGGTGTTCTGAAATATCAAATGATTATTTCATCATGAAGAATTTTAAAATTCATTATATTATTTTAATATAAAAACCAAAAAACAGAAAAACTATTGACGAGACATATTTTCCGACATTTCTATTTTATGTCGCAAGCAAGATGAGTCGAGATTATATCTTATTGACATCTGGCAACATGTCGTAAAACAAATGTCACTAATTAATTTACAACACTAATTTCAATGTTGGAAAATTTCCGACATCGAAATTTCCGACATTTGTTTTAAGTGTAAAATAAATATCAGTTAAGCACTTTGTGACATTTATGTGATCTATGGAGATATTTTTAAAATGTCGTCATAGCCTTATTTTCTTGTAGTGAATAATGGCAAATAATATCTCGTGGAAACAAAACAGAATTCTTTTCAACTTTAAGAAAAATCAAAACAATAATCAAAGGCAACTACGGCCATAAATCAATATCAACAAGGGCACTCCCGAGGTACCGCCTCGTAGTTCCAAATACTAAAGAAATTCACAATATCTCATTTTCTTATATCACCGCGGGAGCCTTCACATTTAATTTTAAAGAAAATATTTTTTTCCGAAATAGCATCCCGCGTTTTAGCCACCCTTATCACACCGCATGACTTCTAGTAGTTCCCCTACTAGCCACGCGTATCAAGCCACCCTTATCTCACCACATGCGTTTTAACACCCAGACCTTATACCACCTAATGCGTATCAATATCACAATATATCATAATTTGTACCTCAAGTGTCCAAATAATTCAACTTGCTAAAATAAATCAACAACAATATTTTTTCACAAATAAGAGCTCACGGCTCATGCCAAAATAAATCAACAATAATATTTTTTCACAATAAAGAGCTCACAACTCCATCACAATGAGTACGAAAATCTCACAAAATATTCAGCAAAAATAATATTTTACAAATTTAACACCTTGTCTAAATATCAAAAATTTTAATGTAAAATACTTTATTTTTTAATAATATTTAAATTAAAGAAATTCTACCTTCAAATAATGCACAGAATAAAAGAAACCAAGTTTCAACTAAACATGTAAAAATAATTAGCAGGAGACGGTCAACCAAATTTAAAGTATATAAATCAGATCAATGATGAAGAATATAACAAGATAAAATAATTTAATTAATATGCAATAGTGATCTACACTATTTAAAAATATAATCTTTCATATTTAGCCCGTGTACATACTCGTCACCTCGTGTACACGACTTTCAACACATTACAATTATCACATCAATACCAATGCTAGGGAAAATTTCTCACACACAAGGTTAGACAAGTCACTTACCTCGACTTGCTCCAATTTAATCAAGTAGTATGCCTTTTCCTCGATTTTCCGACTCCGATCGACTAAATTCCAAAATGACTAAATTCTGATAACAATTCGTCCCTCAAATCCTCAAATCTATCCAAGAGGGTTTTCAAATTTTTCCAACTTAAATCACAAATTAAATGTTAAAAACAGTGATGGATTCGGGTAATCTAACCAAAATTGAGTTAAGAATACTTACCCAATGTTTTCTCTGAAAATCTCCCAAAAATTGCCTATTTCCGAGCTCCAATCCGTCAAAAATAAAAAATGGGACTTTCTATTTTCATAACTTAAACTCTCTACCCAGACATTTGCTCTACGCGATCGCGGACTTGTCCACGCGATCGCGATGCACAATTATCCCACTGCCCAAATTAACTCTACGCGATCGCGTATATCCCCACGTGATCTCAAAGCACAGACTTTCCAGCTCTACGCGATCGCAGCCCTCTTCACGCGATCGCGTCGAACAAACGCGTGACCTCGACTTCTGCTACACTTACTCTACGCGAACGCAACCGTAGCCACGCGTTCGCGAGTCACAAAATCCCAGAGCTACACGATCGTATCCCTCTTCAAGCGATCGCGTAGAACAAAACTCAGCAGCCCCCTAATTAACCCTACGCTATCGCAGATATCCCCACGCGATTGCATAGAACAAAACCTCCACTGCCCAACTAAGCCTACGCGATCGCAGACACATTCACGCGATCGCGTATAAGGAACCCAGATACAGATATCAGCAAATTCCAGTAGCTGTTTAAGTCCAAATTTTGATCCGCTAACCATCCGAAACTCACCCGAGGCCCCCGGGACCTCAACCAAATATACCAACAAGTCCTAATACATCATACGAACTTAGTCGAGTCTTCAAATCACATCCAACAACACTAAAAATACGAAGCACACATAGATTCAAGCCTAATGAACTTTGAAACTTCCGATTTCTACAAACGACGTCGGAACCTATCAAATCAAGTCCGATTGACCTCAAATTTTGCACACAAGTCATAAATGATATAACGAAGCTATGATAATTTTCGGAACTGGATTCCTATCCCGATATCAAAAAATTAACTCTCCGGTCAAACTTCCAAACTTAAATTTCTATTTTAGCCATTTCATGCCTAATTTAACTACGGACTTCCAAATAAAATTTCGAACATGCTCCCAACGTTTTCAACTTAAGTTTTAAACTTTGAAACTAAGTGTTCCAATTCATTCTAAAAACCTCATAGGACCCGAGCCAATTTGCCCCGGCAAGTCATATAATAATTTTAAAGTACAGAATGAGCATTAAATAGGGGAACAGGGCTACAACTTTTAAAACGACTGACCGGGTCGTTCCAGTACTCTCAAAAACACTAACTTGGAGGCTACTCTACCCTAACCCTAGGTTGCTCATATAAAAAGGGTTATGTATTCCCTTTGGAAGCATCTCGCAAATTGAGGTCACCTCGTGTACACGACTTTTAACACATTACAATTATCACATCAATACCAATCCTGGAGAAATTTCTCCCACACAAGGTTAGACAAGTCACTTACCTCGACTTGCTCCAATTCAATCAAGTAGTATGACTTTTCCTCAATTTTTTGACTCCCATCAATTCGAATCTAGTCATAATTAATTCGATACAGTCAACAAAATTATAGAATCCATTCCATAAGAAAATACTATATTTTTCAATAAAAAATCTGAAATTAACTCAAATATTATCCGTTGGGCCCATGTCTTGGAATCCGGTGAATGTTATGAAATATGAACGTCCATTTAACCATGGGTCTAACCATACCAAAATGACTAAATTCCGATAACAATTCGACCCTCAAATCCTCAAATCTATCCAAGAAGGTTTTCAAATTTTTTCAACTTAAATCACAAATTAAATGTTAAAAACAGTGATGGATTCGGGTAATCTAACCAAAATTGAGTTAAGAATACTTACCCGATGTTTTCTCTGAAAATCTCCCAAAAATCGCCTCTTCCCGAGCTCCAATCCGTCAAAAATGGAAAATGGGACAAAGTCCCATTTCGAGAACTTAAACTCTCTACCCAGACAATTGCTCTACGCGATCGTGGACTTGTCCACGCGATCTCGATGCACAATTATCCCACTGCCAAATTAATTCTACACGATCGCGTATATCCCCACGCGATGGCAAAGCACAGAGTTCCCAGCTCTACGCGATCGCAACCCTCTTCACGCGATCGCATAGAACAAATGCATTACATCCATTTCTGCTACACTTACTCTACGCGAACGCAACCATAGTCACGCGTTCGTGAGTCACAAAATCCCAGAGCTACGCGATCGCATCCCTCTTCATGCGATCGCGTAGAACAAAACTCAGCAGCCCCCTAATTAACCCTACGCGATCGCAGATATCCCCACGCGATTGCATAGAACAAAACCTCCACTGCCCAACTAAGCCTGCGCGATCACAGACACAATCACGCGATCGCATATAAGGAACCTATATACAAATATCAGAAAATTCCAGCAGCTGTTTAAGTCCAAGTTTTGATCCGTTAACCATCCGAAACTCACTCGAGGCCCCCGGGACCTCAATCAAATATATCAACAAGTCCTAATACATCATACGAACTTAGTCGAGTCTTCAAATAACATTCAACAACACTAAAAATACGAATCACACATGGATTCAAGCTTAATGAACTTTGAAACTTCCAATTTCTACAAACGACGCCGGAACCTATAAAATTAAGTTCGATTGTCCTCAAATTTTGCACACAAGTCATAAATGATATAACGGAGCTATGAAAATTTTCGGAACTGGATTCCGATTCCGATATCAAAAAGTCAACTCCTCGGTCAAACTTCCAAACTTAAATTCCTATTTTAGTCATTTCATGCCTAATTTAACTACGGACTTCCAAATAAAATTTCAAACATGCTCCTAAGTCCAAAATCACCATACGAAATTGTTGGAATCATCAAAATTTTATTCCAGGGTCCTTTACACATAGGTCGATATCCATCCAACCTTTTCAACTTAAGTTTTAAACTTTAAAACTTAGTGTTCCAATTCATTCTAAAAACCTCATAGGAAATGAACCAATTTGCCCCGGCAAGTCATATAACAGTTTTAAAGTACATAATGAGCATTAAATAGGGGAACGAGGCTACAACTTTTAAAATGACTGGCCGAGTCGTTATACTACTCTCAAAAACTCTAACTTGGAGTCTACTCTACCCTAACCCTAGGTTTCTCATATAAAAAGGTTTACGTATTCCCTTTGGAAGCATCTCGCAAATTGAGGTTATCTAAAAAATCCCATAAATTTTCGAGATAATCACAAAGGGATCAAGGCATAAAATAATGTCGTGATCTATAGATGTTCTTCTTGATAAACAAATATTTCAAGAAGAACATCCACACAATGATCGACTTTCATGAAGACCCAATAATTCATAGAGGTCTGCATCATCCTACGTTCGAGAATATGCTGATCCAGCCCTCGAATCATGTAGAACAAATTGAAGGGAAGAATCAATGGATAAACAGAGTTGTAACCCGCGATGTTTATCAATAAAATTCTTTTTTATAGCTGTTTGTGATTGCAGTTTATTTTTCTGCGCAAATTTGTTACAAACAAATTAGTATGCCCAGTGGGACCAGTTCCGCCCTTCATCTCTTCCTCCTTCAAATCAAAAACTACAAGTTTCAAAATAATTTATTGCATGCCCGGGTACTTCAAGTCTCATCTTCAAATTTCGCCAAGCCTACACCCCGACAAACCTTGAAGTAGGAGGCAATTGTAAATATTAAAATTTTAATGGATCAAGCAAAATCCTAAATTCAAGATACTACAAAAAGACTCTTGCAATTCTAGGAGTCCATTAGGGTTTCTTGGAGGCTACTCTCAAAAACTCCAACTTGGAGGTTACTCTATCCTAATCCTAGGTTGCTCCTATAAAAAGGGTTACGTATTCCCATTGGAAGCATCTCGCAAATTGAGGTCATCTAAAACAATCCCATAAATTCTCGTGATATTCACAAAGGGATCAAGGCATAAAATAATGTCGTCATCTATAGATGTTCTTCTTGATAATCAAATACTTCAAGAAGAACATCCACACAATGATCTACTTTCATTGAAATCCAATAATTGATAGAGGTCTGCATCATCTTATGTTCGGGAATATGCTGATCCAGCCCTTGAATCATGTAGAACAAATCGGAGAAAATAATCAAGAGAGAAACAAAGTTGTAACTCGTGATGTTAATCAATAACATCCTTTTTTTGTAATTGTTTGTAATTGCAGTTTATTTTTCTGCGCAAATTTGTTACAAACAAACAATTTCACATATATGTTAACAAATTTAATTATGTGACTTATAGTACTTTTATTATAAAAAATAATACAAATACAATTAACCAACTCTCAAGGCATGCAATTATATTTCGAAGATTCAAGGATTTTGACACTTCTACAGTCTACTGTCTAGTCCAAAAGCCTCGAGGATAAAAGTTACTGGAGATGTTTCAAACCACTACCTTCATAGATTTGACCCAAAAAAAGGAAAGAAGAAAAGAGGAAAAAAGGCAGGGACTATCAGCCTATGGTTGATGTTTACATTAACCAACAAAGGTAGTAGTGGAAACCAACGTACTCTTTCATCCTTAACCAGAACAGAGCCGTCTCAAGCGTTTTGGGCCCCAAAATTTTGAGGGCTCCAATTTGTTGGTTTTTTTATTAAATAAACAAGTGTGAATTGGAAATGGGAGCAAAAGATTTGGAGGGAAATGAAAAATTTGAAGTGTTCTTTTTACTAAGACATTGTGTCCCTCATCGAAAAATGAAAAGAAAATCTTTGTACTTATATAGAGAAGCACATCTTCAAGCTCTTAAAAAGTTGAGAAAACGTTGTGTCTCGCACCGTCGTCATCGTTGCTCGGCTCGACTTTAGCTTCGGCTTCGCAAGAATTTTATTTTGCGGTTAATTTCCTAACGGTCTAACAGTCGTTTGAATTTAAAATTCGCGACCAAACAGAAATGTTTTCTGCCGAAATGGTACCTCATGTGAACAAGTACCTACGCACTTATTTAACCCAGATTGTTTGGCTATAAATTCAGATGTTTGCCTCACTTTATGACCACCTAAAATCTACATACTCTCCCCTCTCTCTTCTGCATTTCAGCATTGTTTTCATAAGTAAAACGTAAGCATCGGTGTGGTTTAATGCCGTTTGTAGAGTTCGACGAAGTTCGATAATTTCCATTGCTAGTATTATAGAATAGTTGTTCCGTTCTATCATGGGAGGAATTAATCCAATAGCCTTGGATAACAGTGAGGGAGTTAAATTCCTTAAAGAAATATAGTTTTTCTGTTGGATTCAGAACTTTTATTCATTTTATTCTATTTCTGTTTTGTTTTTGGTTTCGTTTTATTTTGCAGAAATTATTTTTCAAACATAATGAATAACAAGATTAAGAAAATTTAATTTTATTCTGTGTTCATTTTATATTCTATTTTGGAAGATTAAAATCCTAGTGATTTTCTACTTCCATTGGTTGGAGATTAAAATCTTTGGATTTTCTACTCTATATTTATATTCGGTTTGAAAATATAAACATTTCACCGATTTACTAATTTCTTGTTATGTAAATTCTTTTACAGAAAAATGACAATAGATAACGAACAACAGAATGGTTCTATTGGGACAACTACTATTGCAATGGCTACTGTATCTTCAAGTTGCACAACGTCTGCACCGGCGATGGCACCGACAGAAAAGCCTGGAAAGTTTTCCGGCGTGGATTTCAAGCGTTAGCAGCAGAAAATATTCTTCTACCTGACCACACTCAGTTTGCAGCGCTTTATCAGCGAGTACGTTCCAGTCTTGGGAGAAGAAACGCCTAAAAATGAGCGATTTGTGGTCACGGAGGCATGGAAGCATTTTGACTTCTTATGCAAAAATAATATTTTAAGTTGCTTGGAAGAAGGCTTGTACAATGTTTATTGCATCATGGAAATATCAAAAGAGTTGTGGAATGCTCTTGAAAAGAAGTACAAGATTGAAGATGCTGGACTTAAGAAGTTTGTGGCCGCCAAATTTCTGGACTTCAAAATGGTTGACGACAAATCTATCATAACGCAAGTCCAAGAACTACAAATTATTGTTCATGATCTACTTGCTGAAGGTATAAACCGAGTCAATATTTTTATTCAAGATATTGATTATTTTACTAATTATTAATTTATGATTGAAGGTATGGTCATAAATGAAGCGTTTCAAGTTGCGCCATTCATTGAAAAGCTACCTTCGCTGTGGAAGGACTTTAAGAATTACTTGAAACATAAGCGCAAGGAGATGGCGCTTGAAGGCCTTATTATTCGTCTACGAATTAAAGAGGAAAACAAGGCTGTTGAAAGGAAGTCCCGTGGAAACGCAACAATAATGGGAGCAAATATTATTGAGGAAGCATATACAAGCAACAAAAAGAGAAATAAGTTGTCTGGACCAAAGAATTACCCGAGCAAGAAGAAGTTCAAAGATAATTACCACAACTGTGAAAAGGTTGGACATAAAGCTCTGGATTGCTATGCACCGAAGAAGGACAATAAGAAGAGTCAAGCAAACATGGTTGAAAAGAATGATGAAATGGAGGATTTATGTGCCATGCTATTTGAATACAACTTGGTAGGAAATCCCAAGGGGTGGTAGATTGATTCTGGAGCCACTCACCATGTTTGTGCTAACAAAGAGTTATTTGTCTTTTATGTTCCCACAGGGCCCGACGAGACTATCTTTATGGGAAACTACGCAACAACAAAAATTGAAAGAGTTAGGAAGATATCTTTGAAGATGACTTCGGACAAAGTTGTGACTCTAAACAATGTTCTCCATGTTCATGAAATTCGCAAGAATTTGGTCTCTGCTGGACTTCTTATCAAGAATGGATTTAAGTGTGTGTTTGTTTTTGAAAAAGTTGTAATTGGTTACCTAACTTAGGGCCTTTTTAAGTTGAATGTAATAGATATTGGTACCAATAAAGTTCAAGTTTCTTCTTACTTACTTGAGTCAAATAATTTATGGCATGCACGTTTAGGTCACGTCTACTTTAAAACTATACGAAAAATGGTTAACTTGGAAATATTGTCAAAATTTGAATGCGATAATTTGAAATGTCAAATACGTGTGGAATTTAAGTATGTTAAACATCCTTATAAGTCAGTTGAAAGGAATTCAAATCATTTAGACTTAATTCACACAGATATTTGCGACATGAAGTCAATACCATCTCGCGGTGGAAAAAAGTATTTAATAACTTTTATTGACGACAGTACTAGATATTGCTATATTTATTTACTTAATAGTAAATATGAAGCAATTGAGTCATTCAAGCAATACAAAAATGAAGTCGAAACGCAACTAAACAAAAAAATCAAAATGATAAGAAGCGATAGGGGTGGCAAATATGAATCTCCTTTTGAAGAAATATGTTTGGAACATGGCATTATTCACCAAACAACTGCCTCTTACTCACTGCAAACTAATACAATATGTCACGCCCCAAACCTGAAGGGACGTGGCCGGCACCCGGTACCATACTCGGCCC
>AWOL01S0070106.1:12315-28904 GCA_000715115.1 Nicotiana otophora | reverse complement strand
TCTAGATTTCACGGTGTTCCTATTTTTCTTATGATTGTTGTGGCGATACTAATATTTACTAGTATTGTCTCCCTTTGCTTTGCATTTTTCTTCTGGGTTTCATGGTGTTCCTATTTATCCTATGAGTGTTGTTGTGATACTAATATTGTCTCCCTTTTTCTCCTTTTGTCTTTATTTTTTTTTGAGCCGAAGGTCTTTCGGAAATAACCTCTCTACTCCTTCGGGGTAGGGGTAAGGTCTACGTACACACTACCATCCCCAGACCCCATTAATGGATTTTACTGGGTTGTTGTTGTTGTGGCATCTTAGTAGTTATTTTTGTCTCGAAGTTAAATTAAGTGATTTGAACACTTGTAATTATAGCACTGTATACGATCAAAACCGAGTCTTGCCTTCGTATGACTAATCGAGATGGGAACATAATGGTCCAAGGATCATCATTATAATATCGAGCCATGGCACGAAGTTAGGTTGTCGAGCTCGAGCCCCAGAGACCGATCGAGATCGAGTCAAGGTCGAGCTCGAGACACAGATACCGATCAATACCGAGACCGGCCAAGATCGAAATCGAGTCAAGGTCCAGCTCGAGACCCAGAGACCGATCAAGATTGAGATCGGCCAAGATCGAGATCGAGCCAAGAAATAAAAAAGCCGTTATAGCTGCATTTGGGGAGAGAATCTCGGTGGAAATCACGGTTTTAATCAAGGAAAAGCTAATTAATTAATTTATCATGGGATCTTCACTATGTATTTTTAATTATATCCAAAATGAGATTCCCCCACTATATTAAGAGTGGCTATCATTTGTAATAGGGGACATTGATTGATACACACATTCATTCTGAGATATAGAGAAAAGAGAGAAAATACTATCATTTTTGGCTTTTTCTATTTAATTATACTGCTTCTTTCTACTAATCGTACTTCACTCAATTTGGAGGTGATAAAACTTGAAGGCTTAGGCCAACTAGTTCATTCGGTTTGCATCCATTTCTTTTATAACTAATTTTGATAATTATTTACATATCTTTCCCAATTTGTATCAATTTATATCACGTATCCTTAGAATTACGTATAAATTCAACTCTATCTGTTTTTCGGGTAAACGGTTTGGCGCCCACCGTGGGGCTAAGGATAATAGTGGTTATTTGGTACGAATCTAAGTAAAACGCACTATTTTACACTTGTTCTTGTAAGTATCTTTGATTTCAGGTTAAAAATGACGAACTATCAATTAATGGCCCTACCTATCGACAACGAAGCTGGCCATCAAGATGAGAATAACAACCTGATGCACGAGGATGAAAGGCCACTCGTTGACCCCATTGGGACTCGGGTCGTAGATCCAATTGACGTTAATTCGCATGTGTCCATTAAGGCGAACCAACATTCCGACCCAGAAAACAACATTCATGGCAGAACTCGATCTGCAGTTCAAAAAACCCAAAATGTTGGAGAAGACGGTATCAGCCTGCGCATGATTTTCGAAATGTTGCAAGCTCAACAGGTAGCGATAGCTCAATTGCAGAGCCAAACCCAGGCACCGAGCAGGCCCGAGCCCGGTCCACCCCAAGAAGTCACCCACAGAATGAGGCCAGTTGTAGTAAGGTCAAATAAACAAGAATCGGGGACTAACCCCGAAATTATAAAAATGTTCGATAAACTGACAAAACAGATAGAGTTAGGAGAAAAGAGGATTGAAGCAAATGACAAAAAAGTAGAAACTTATAAATTCAGGGTTGATCAAATCCCCGGGGCACCACCAATATTAAAGGATTTGGATTCCAAAAAGTTCGTACAAAAGCCCTTCCCCTCGAGCGCAGCTCCCAAACCGATCCCCAAGAAGTTCCGCATGCCCTAAATTCCTAAATATAATAGAACGACCGACCCCAACGAACATGTTACCCCTTACACATGTGCCATTAAAGGGAACGATCTAGAGGACGATGAGATCAAATCCGTATTATTAAAGAAATTCGGGAAAATCCTGTCAAAGGGAGCAATGATATGTTATCATAATTTACCGCCTAACTCTATCAATTCTTTTGCCATGCTTGTAGATTCTTTTGTAAAAGTACACACCGGAGCCATAAAGGTCGAGACAAGGAAGTCAGACCTTTTCAAGGTAAGGCAAAAGGATAATGAGATGCTAAGAGAGTTCTTATCTCATTTCCAAATTGAACGAATGGATCTACCACCGGTCACGGACGATTGGATCGTTCAAGCTTTCACCCAAGGACTGAACAAACGAAGCTCAATGGCTTCACGGCAGTTGAAGCAGAACTTGATTGAGTATCTGACTGTTACCTGGGTCGATGTACACAATCGATATCAATCGAAGATTAGAGTCGAGGACGACCAGTTGGATTCTGGGTCCGTTATTAAAAGGGACATTGACCGAGAACCAAGATCGAACAGGGACCGTTACCGCCCGTATAGCGGAGATCGTAGGGGTAGCGAACTAGGACGCAACTCCATATGAGGCGAAAGGAGAAGTGATCGAGGCCAAGGGTCTTGAGGGCTGATAAACAAGAATGGTTTCGACAGGCATACCGGACCTAAGGAAGTACCGCGGTTATCGGAGTATAACTTCAACATTGATGTATCTGCCAACGTGTCGGCTATCAGACGCATCAAAGATACTAAATGGCCTCGACCTATGTAGTTCGATCCAGTCCAAAGAAATCCCAATCAAATGTGCAAGTATCATGGCACCCATGGCCATAGAATGGAAGATTGCATGTAGTTGAGAGAGGAGGTAGCCTGGTTATTCAATGAAGGGCACCTTCGAGAGTTTTTAAGTGACCGGGCCAAGAATCATTTCAAAAACAGAGATTTCAACAGATAAAACGAACAAGAAGAGCCTCAACATATTATCCACATGATCATCGAAGGGATCGATGTCCCCTAGGGTCCAGTGCTTAAATGCACTAAGATGTTGATTATAAGAGAGAAGCAATCTCGAGCTCAGGATTACGTACCTAAATGAACCTTGTCCTTTAATGACGAAGACGCAGAAGGAATCATACAACCCCATAACGATGCACTGGTAATATCTATACTTATGAATAAAACTCAAGCGAAACGTGTGTTAATTGATCCAGGTAGTTCGGCCAACATCATTCGATCGAGGGTCGTAGAGCAACTCGGTCTACAGGACCAGGTCGTCCCGCAACCCTGGTACTAAACAGATTCAATATGGCATGTGAAACTACTAGGGGCGAGATAGTTATGCCAGTAAATGTGGTTGGGACCATCCAAGAAATGAAGTTCCACGTGATCGAGGGCGACATGAGGTATAACGCCCTGTTCGGAAGGCCGTGGATCCACAACATGAGAGCAGTACCCTCGACCCTTCACCAGGTTCTAAAATTCCCAATACCAGAGGGAATCAAAACAATCTACGGAGAGCAATCTGCCACAAAGGAAATGTTTGCCGTCGATGAAGTAATTTCGATATCAACAAAGGGATCAAATTCGAAGGAAAAATGGGATACCAAATAGCAATCACAAATATCGGCCTCGACCCAACTAGGGAAGCAGAAGACTAACGAAGATGATGATTATGGGATCCCACGATCCTTCGTGGTCCCCAATGATTCCGACACTACCAAATCAACGGTCGAAGAACTGGAGCAAATCATGCTAATCGAATGTCTGTCCGAATGAAAGATATACCTGGGCACGGGGTTAAGTCCCGAGCTCAGTGAAAAGCTTATTCAATTTCTTAAAGATAACATGGATTGTTTTGCTTGGTCCCATCTTAACATGACATGGATCCCACCGGAAATCACCACTCATAAACTAAGCTTGGATCCGAAATTCCACCCGATGAAGCAAAAAAGAAGGCCCCAGTCCGATGTCAAACATGCCTTCATCAAAGACGAGGTAACCAAACTTCTCAAAATAGGATCCATTCGAGAAGTAAAGTACCCAGAATGGTTAGAAAACGTGGTGGTAGTCCCTAAGAAGGGAAACAAACTTAGAATGTATATAGATCATAAAGACCTAAATAAAGCATGCCCCAATGATTCTTTTCCTTTGCTTAATATCGATCGTATGATCGATGCCACGACTGGCCACGAGATTCTAAGTTTTCTCGATGCCTACTCTGGGTACAGCCAGATATAAATAAACCCGGAGGATCAGGAAAAGACCTCGTTTGTCACTAAGTACGGTACCTACTGTTATAATATAATGCCATTTGGTATAAAAAATGCTGATGCAACTTATCAACGCCTAGTAAACCGAATGTTCGAAGATCAAATAGGAAAATCAATGGAAGTTTATATTGATGACATGTTAGCTAAGTCCCTGCAAGCAGAAGACCATTTAAAGCATTTGCAGGAAACTTTCGATATACTGAGGGAATACAATATGAAGCTCAACCCCGAAAAGTGTGCATTCGGGGTTGACTCGGGCAAGTTTCTTGGTTTTGATGGTGTCCAATCGAGGGATCGAGATCAACCCCAATAAAATCAAAGCTATAAAGGATATCACGGTAGTGGATAATGTAAAGGCCGTGCAGAGGCTAACGGGACAGATAGCCGCCCTAAGGCGATTCATTTCGAGATCCTCAGATAGGAGCCACCGATTTTTCTCACTACTTAAGAAGAAGAGAAACTTTGCATGGACTCCGGAATGCCAACAGGCCTTGAAGGAACTAAAACGGTATTTATCAAGCCCGTTGCTGCTTCATACCCCGAAAGTGGACTAACAACTTTACCTCTACTTAGCTGTCTCGGAGATAGCGATAAGTGGAGTCTTGGTCCGAGAAGAATAAGGTACACAATTCTCTATTTATTATGTCAGTCGGACCTTAGGCGAGGCCGAAACTAGATATCCATACTTAGAAAAATTAGCGCTTGCTTTAATAAGCGCCTCTAGGATACTAAAACCATATTTCCAATGTCATCCGATATGTGTTGTAACAACTTATCTCTTCGAAATATTTTACAAAAACTCGAGCTTTTGGGTTGATTGGCCAAATAGGCCACAAAAATCAGTGGGTATGATATTGAGTATCGACCCCGAACTGCCATCAAATCTCAAATCCTGGCGGACTTTGTGGCTAATTTTACGCCGACCTTCGTACGCGATATTGAACAAGAACTACTGATAAAATCTAGTACATTCTCCGGAGTCTGGACCCTCTTTACAGATGGTGCTTCAAACGCGAAGGGGTCCGGACTAGGCATCGTACTAAAATCACCCACATGTAATGTAGTTAGACAGTCTATCAGAACTATAGTTAACTAACAATGAGGTCAAGTATGGGGCCATGATTGCAGGTCTCGAACTAGCTAGAAGCTTGGGAGCGGAGGTCATAGAGGCTAAGAGTGATTCCCTCCTCGTGGTAAACCAAGTTAGCGGGAATTTTGAAATTCGAGAAGACTGAATGCAGAGGTACTTGGATAAACTACAGGTGACCCTACATCGATTTAAGGAATGAACCTTGCAATATATACCTCGAGAACAGAACAACGAGGCTAACGCTCTTGCAAATTTAGGTTCATCGATCGAAGACGACGAACTCAACTCGGGGACTATTGTACAACTTATGAAATCAGTAATCGAAGAAGGTCATGCCGAGATAAACTCCACAAGTTTAACCTGGGATTGGAGAAACAAATACATAGAATACTTAAAGAACGGAAAGCTTCCATCAGATCCTAAGGAATCGAGAGCTCTACGCACAAAGGCAGCATAGTTTACCTTGTTCGAAGACGGAACGCTATTTAGAAGGACGTTCGATGGACCATTGGCAATATTTTTGGGATCGGGAGATACCGACTACATCCTACGGGAAATTCACGAGGGCACTTATGAAAATAATTCTAGTGCTGATTCACTGGTCCTCTAAGTAATCACAACATGGTATTATTGGACCGATATGGGCAAGGATGCAAGGGAGTTCATTCTAAAATGTGACAAATGCCAAAGGTATGCCAAAAGGGAACTACTCCACTCGGTCTTATCCCTATGGCCTTCATGAATTGGGGAATGGACATCGTTGCCCCCCTCCCATCTGCCCCATGTAAGGCTCAGTTTATTTTATTTATGACTAATTATTTTGCTAAATGGGTTAAAGCATAGACTTTCAAGGAAGCCATAGACTTCATTTGGGACCACATCATATATCGATTCGGGATGCCATCCGAGATTGTATGTGACAATGGAAAATAATTCATCGGCAACAAAGTAACTAAATTCCTCGAGGATCACAAGATCAAAAGGATCCTATCAACACCTTATCATCCCAGCGGGAACGGACAAGCCAAATCGACCAACAAAACCATCATCCAAAATCTTAAGAAGAGATTGACCGACGCCAAAGGAAAATGGAGATAAATACTACTCGAGGTCCTATGGGCATATCGCACAACATCGAAATTCAGTACCGGAGCAACACCGTTCTCGTTGGTTTATGGCGCCGAAGCTCTAATCCCGATCGAGGTCGAAAAACCTAGTATCAGGTTTCGATATGCAACAGAGGAGACAAATTACAAGACCATGAATACGAGCATAGAATTGCTAGACGAAAGACGAGAAGTCGTTCTCGTCTGATTGGTCGCCCCAAAACAGCGGATCGAAAGGTACTACAATCGAATAACCAATCTTCGATATTTTAACATCAAGGACTTGGTGCTGAGAAAAGTCACCCTTAACACCCGAAATTCAAATGAAGGGAAACTGGGTCCGAACTGGGAAGGACCGTATCAGGTTCTCGAAATCATCGGAAAATGATCCTACAAGCTCGGCATGATAAACGACAAACAACTACCGAGCAACTGGAACGTATCACACCTAAAACGATACTACTGCTAAGGTACGATTCCTCCCATTTTCATTTATATTTCAAAACTAACCCTTGCAGGTGTTCGACCAGGAGCAACGATGGATTCTTTAACACAAAGCCTTTAGGTCTGAAAGCACGCGTTGCACTCTTTTTTTCTTAGACCGATTTTTTCCCAATGAGTTTTCCGGTGAGGTTTTTAATGAGGCAACCATTGATCGTGCTAAACTTAGAACAATTCAACAGTATCTGAGGCCTATTTACAATCAACCTCGAATACTAGGGGGCATTACCCTCGAATATCAAGTTTGATGCGAGGAAGTTACTTCATGGCAGCAGGGTCTCGATAGGAAAAATTTATAAGGGCCAAATGGTTAAACGAACCATGCCCGCATAGTTTGCTCGAGCCCTGGCACAAAACATGTACGTATGTATAATGATTTATAAAGAGAAGTATTCTTCTTTACCGAACTAAAGAGGGATTTTTATAGGCCACAGCCACCCCACTCGGGGACTGACACTTCGGGCAAGCTTGAAGTAAAACGGGAAAAAAATCCCAAGAGGAAAATCCCAAACTAAAGAGGCTACAGTCGAATTAACACGGATCGGAGACGTCCGAATTCTATAATAAAACAGGCCTTCAAAATATTTCATAAACCGGTTAAAAAGGCTACCCCCGGCAAAATCATAAAAGGCTTCGATAAATACCGAAGCCTCAATAACTCTAATGAGTACAAAATTATTCGAACCCTCAAACAATTCCTTATTTCATGCCAAGGCATTACATGTTTCGCAAATACAAATGATAAGAAACTCTTTCAAGCCGAAAAAAGGACAAAGCCTTAAACAATCTTTTTACAAAAGCCTAAGGGCTGTCTTTTGTCTCGAGTTCGAGATACCATCCTCACTCAGATAAAAAACCTAAGGGTTACCTTACTTCGAGTTCGAGCAAGCACTCACTCAACCATAAAGTCTAAGGGCTATACTAATTCAGTTCCAATCAAATTGTTTAAACCTCAGATCTTAGAATACAACTTCATAATTTTATAAGGCAGAAAGGAAGAAAGTTTTATATACATGTGTCACAAATTATTTACAAGGGAAGTATTGCCCGATCATGTTTTTCTACAAAAGACCAAAACGGTCTTAAAAGAAACACAAAAAATACTAAAGGACTTAGTCCTCTCCAGGAGCAGCATCTTCCTCCTCGAGGCCTCCTTCGCCTTCAGATCCGCTCATACTCCCGGTATCGTCACCATCAGAAAAGGCCAACACTCTGGCTACGGCTTCAAGCTCCATAGCATTCTCGATCTTGGTTGTAAGATCGAAGCCACGAGCATGGATATCCTCGAGAGTCTCCCTACGACACTGGCATTTAGCATGCTCGACAACCCAGTTTACTCGAGCTTGAGCAGCCTCGGTAGCCTCCTTTGGTCGAACCTGAGTAGCTTCAGCATCGGACCAGTAGATGGCCACCATTGCATCAGTATTAGCCGTGGCTATTTCGACCTCCGATTTGGCCTCTGCAAGTTCTGTGGCCAGTCTCTCTTGATCAGAAGTTGCTAAGCCTAACCGAGACTGGAACTCCTTGATTTTCTTGGCTTGCACCAAGGTTTTCTCTTTCAAGATTCGGAGTTGGGTCTCAGCCGAGGCCAGTTGAGTCCGAGCAGCCTCCTTTTTTGAGGCAAGGCGGTCCATGTTCTTTTTCCACTCCTCGGCCTCCACTTTCAGTGTGTCCACTTCAACACGAAGCTGCCTGATCACATCGAGCTTTTGCTGGACCTGTGGGACAGAACTATTAGCCATCACACCCGAGTCATTGTCATTAACTTCAAAAATTCTTTTTACCTGCTCGGACAAATCGACTTGTTCTTTCCGAGTTGCTTCTAGCTTAGCCCGAAGTCCTTCTGCTTCTCCTTCTCTCTGCTCACTGAGAAGCTTCAAGGCATCTCTCTCCTCAGTAAGCCCTCGAATTTCGGCTTTGTACCGGCTCAGCTCCCTTCGGGATCGGAGAAACATCTCGTGATGAAGCACAAAGGCCTACAAAAATAGAAAGAAGGAATTATACAAGGAAAGAAAAATACAAGTATGAAAATTGATAAAGAGAAAATGAACTTACCCGATTCAGGGCCTGTTGAGCTTTGTTGAAAAGACAAGAAACTCCTACCTCGCCCGAGCTCTTCTTCGGAGCCTCCAAGTCACTCATATCGGTGACATCTTCTACCCTCGACAAAATAACCACGGAAAGGATCTTTCTCTCCGTGGGTCCCCTCCCCGTGACAAGTCTCCACGATTTGAGCATCACGTATCATCGACTGGGAAAATGAAGGAAACGAGGGGGAATCCCCGATCTCTATTACCCCAAGTAGGTCTTATGGGGCACCGCCTCCCTCTCGACGAGCTTCAAGCCCGGTTTCTTCATCGGCATCCATTGCCTCTTTAATGGTCCCTTCACCCCGAGGTAAAGTATCTTCGGTTCCCCTCAGCTTGGGAACTTGGGCCGAAGTCTCCTCTTCGACCACATAGAGCCTAGACGGAGCAGTATCGACTCCCACCAGTTCCGAAGTCTTCTGGATATCGGTGCTAGCTCGTGCACGAGCCACCAGCCCAGAATCAACTTCTTCTTCTTCTTCTTCTTCTTCTTCTTCTTAGTCCCTTAGTCTTTGGACCGACTCCATAGTTAGTGGGATTGTGTTCCCCTTGGGTTTACGGGCTGCTATTTTCTTGGGTTTTTGACCCTCAAAGTCCGAGGCCCTTTTTCTCTTAATCACTTTTGTCGGTTTCGAGATAGGCAGTAAAACTTCTTCATCACCGTATGGGGGTCTCATAACTGCATCCTTTCCGAGACCTACAAAAAGAAAAAGTAAGTAAACTCATGCCTGAGAAAATGCCCGAACGATAGGCAAATCGGTAAGCCAAGAAGAAGGCCTACCATGAGTACGAGCCTCCCACTAGCCCTTTGACAAATCGTGCCACGGGCGCTCGGCATATGTTGACGTTGAAACCAGACTCCTCACCCAGTTCTCAAGGTGGGGAACCGCACTCGGCATCCAAGCAACGGCTGCATCGAGAAAAATATTGATAAGAAAGGATGAAGAAGTAAAAACAGCAAACAGAAATTAAAGACGGGATCATACTTACGTTTCATATTCCATTTCTCAGAAAATGGCATGCTCTCGGCCATGATTAGGTTCGAGGTCTTCACCCGAACGAACCGGCCCATCCAACCCCGATCTTTGTCTTCATCTATACTTGAGGTGAATGCCTTGGTGGCCCGGCGTTGAAGCTTTATCAACCCACCTCGATAGATTCGAGGGCTGTATAATCTTACGAGGTGGTCGAGGGTGAAATAGAGCCCATCGATTTTAATCATGAAGAAACAGAGGAGTATCACGATCCTCCAAAAAGAAGGGTGAATTTGGCCGAGGGTCACCTTGGTATTTCTTGCAGAAATCGACGAAAACTGGATCGAGGGGACCCAACGTGAAAGGATAAGTATAAACACTCAGGTACCCTTCCACGTGGGTAGTGATCGCTTCCTCCGGTGCCGGTATCATAGCCTCTTTATTTTCCCAATTACAATCTTTCTTCACCAGATCAAGAAGGCTTTGGGATATCGAGCATATATATCTCGATACCGGATTGCATCGACCAGCAACCGATGAGGGTTTCTCGACCTTAAAGTCGGAATCAATAACGCACCCCCCCGAAATAAGTTCCTCAAGGCGTGGCTCCACCAATGGTTTCTCGCCGGCCGGCCGAGATGAGGAAGCAATCTCTTTCTGCGGAACAGTTTTAGATGTTTTTGCCATTTAGTTTTTGTGAACAAAGGAGAATGGAGATTGAAGTATTTTGTGTTTTAAAAAGAACAAGCAAAGAAATTTCAAAACCTGGAAATAGGGAGCTCTGGAGAAGGCAAAAAACTATGAAGATAGGAATGAAAAAGATTTGAAAGTAAAAGTTTGGAATGATGAAGAAAGGAGCTATTTATTGGTTTCACAACGACGGTTCAAAACTGGTAGTGGCCGACCATCGTCTGACGCGCATTTAATACCTTGGTAACTGGACCGACGAAACGTTTGTCGCATACATCATAATCAGGCTCGTCGCTGACATCATCATCCACCAAGTTGAAGTTCAGAAATTCATATCGTTTCTCATCATCTTCTTTCCGAGAAACGAGGGGACTATCTGTATACGATCAAAACCGAGTCTGCCCCTCGTATGACTAATCGAGATGGGATAATGATGGTCCAAGGATCATCATTGTAATATCGAGCCATGACACGGAGTTAGGTTGTCGAGCTCGAGCCCCAGAGACCGATCAATATCGAGATCGAGTCAAGGTCGAGCTCGAGACCCAGAGACCGATCAATACCAAGACCGGCCAAGATCGAAATCGAGTCAAGGTCGAGCTCGAGACCCAGAGACTGGTTAAGATTGAGATCGGCCAAGATCGAGATCGAGCCAAGAAACAAAAAAAGCCGTTATAGCCACATTTGGGGAGAGAATCTCGGTGAAATTCACGGTTTTAATCAAGGAAAAACTAATTAATTAATCTATCATGTGATCCTCACTATGTATTTTTAATTATATCCAAAATGGGATTCCCTCACTATATTAAGAGTGGTTATCATTTGTTATATGGGACATTGATTGATACACACATTCATTCTGAGATATAGAGAAAAGAGAGCAAATACTATCCTTTTTGGCTTTTGATATTTAATCATCGTGCTTCTTTCTACTAATCGTACTTCACTCAATTTGGAGGTGATAAAACTTGAAGGCTTAGGCCAACTAGTTTATTCGGTTTGCATCCATTTCTTTTATAACTAATTTCGATAATTATTTATATATCTTTCCCAATTTGTATCAATTTATATCACGTATCATTAGAATTACGTATAAATTCAACTCTATCCATTTTTTGGGTAAACAAGCACATTGCATGATGTTTTTTTTTGATTTAATGATAGTTAAGTAAAAACTGTTGAGTACTTTTGTCTCTTTCTAAATTAATTATGTGGTCCAATAATTAATCCTAAGAAATCCAATGAAAAAGATATAGTCCATGCATGCAAGTCACAAATATTCTAATCATTATCCTTTCAAATTATTAAAACCAGCGTATACCTAATTCAATGATTTAATTTCAACAATTCAATGAATTGATAAATTCCCAACTTTTCTTGTTCTTTTCTCTTTAATGAAATAACATATCTAAGAGAAAGAATAAAATGATGAAGACATGGAATTTGTCTAATATCTGTTAGGGTCAGTTAGGCATATAAAATCAAAAGTAAATCCAATATTTTGTGAAGCTGAGGAAAGTCGGTGTCTATCTCTTAAACATTTGGCAATTAAATTGTATTTCCTTTTACAAATAGGTTATACACTATGATATAAAAGAGGAGAAAATGGTAGAGGTAGAGCAGAGAGGTAAAATATTATCCGCACCAAATATGAACAGTGATCCAAAATTCCAAATTAAGTCAAATTTGTGATACTCTAAGAGTCGTTTGGTGGAAATAAGTTATCTAATGATTAATTATTTCGGGATTAGTTATTTCGGAATTAATTATCCCGCCCTCCTATGGGGATAAAAAAATACTACGATTCCAGGATAACTAATCCCGAGATTAGTTATACCACATTTATCTCAACCAAACATGAAATAAACTCATCTCAAATTTAATTTCAGGATTAATTATCCCTTATTCCCTTATCCCTCGTACCAAAGGATCCCTAAAAGATTATATTCTTTTTATTCTTTTGGATCTATGTGTGGGTTCATAATCATAAACTCTAGATTGCGAATATCTTAATTTTCTATGGCATAGTTTCTTCACTATTGTTTTCTTTTTCAAACCTGCTAGAGATGCTTTCTTTAGTCGAGGGTCTATCAGAAATAATTTATCCATCTTCTCGATGGAGGGGTAAGGTCTGCGTATACGTTATCCTCCCCATATCCCACATTATAGAATATACATTGGGTACGTTGTTGTTATTGTTGTTGCATATGACTAAAAAATCTCTTTCCAATATTAGGAAGTTTCTCTTCTTCATTCATCGATTATAACTACAAACCCAGTAAAATCTCACAAGTGGAGTCTGGTCTTCATCCATTGATTGAATGAAAATATATATTCTAAATGATTTAATAAATCTATGATTTGTCTAATAAAACAAATCGTTGATAAACTAAGCTTGTAGCAAATTTCACATTAAAATACGTAGAATAATAGCGATGATCTGATAAGTAGATGTGACTTTAAAAATAAAATAATGCACGACGTGAGCATAAAACTGGATTTTATTACCAAACTATCTTGCAAAACTTGGGGAACAGACCAATTTTCTTTGCTAGCTGTGGAAGTTGGAAACTCTATGCAATTCTTTGACTGATTAAAAAAATTCTAAAACATCGTGACAATATCTATTTAATTAATTAAAACTTTGTTTTTTTTGAGGTGGTCCTCGTTAATAATACATATTTGTCTCTCATTATTCAATTTAAATACCAGGCCAAATGGGCACATCTCCATTTTTTATAAAGGATAATAATGGTGTTCGAATCAATTTTTGCACTATTTCATTTTATATTTGCTATCTCTTGCTGCCAAACCAACTATCGAATAACTCCATCACCCTTTGTTTTCATTCCCTCGTTTTTTTTTTAATTTTATTTTTCTTTTGAAGACAAATATAAGAATCATCAAATAACAAAGACATGCTCTCCACCACTTTCCTACAGAAGCAAATTATTAGATACAAATGCTAAAGTGGGAGAATATTTTAGGTGAAACTAGAAAACATATGTAATGTTCTATAATTGGAAAAATATATTTTCAAGTCCTTCTCTAATCTATTTGTAAAAAATAATCAGGTGTTTCGTGCAAAAATAATATTTTCTATCTATTCTCTCTCTCTCTCTCTCTCTCTCTATATATATATATATTATAAAAGCACGAATGTTTTACGCTAAATGTTGAACGACAAAAATACCCTCAATAAATTGATCGACTTTTATGTCCTTCAAAACATAATTCTATGTTGGATAAAATTGTAACTTAAAACTTGGACTAATATTAATTTACACTGAATTCTAATCATAATCAAATTTAATCGGACTTAGAAGTAAAGTTTTAAAAGGATAGTACGATTTGGAGTTGAGACAAAGTTTAAGAATCATAGAAGAAGATTAATTCTATCAAAATTAATTATTTAATTTTTATAGACCAATTGTAGGTCTTGTTGAAGAGAAAAATATGGGATATTGACTGTCTGTCATTCTCTCAAAGTTACAGATAATATCCTTTTTGTTGGTAAGATTTTGTAAATATTTTATCTATTATGATGGCAGGCAAGGAAACATTAATCACAGGCGATAAAATATTACATGAAGTAAGAAACACACATTTATCTCTGCCATTCTAATTATTTGTGTGACTTTGTTTTCCTTTACTTCCATTCAAGTTTATGGAAGATTTTGTACTTCTGATTTAATGTTTTTATTTTGTATGATTTAATTAAAATTGCTATCCTGTAGACTGTTGCCTAGCTCCTTGATATGTGTACTTTTGATCACGGTCTTATTTTCGCAGTGAAGGAAACAAAGTCAATTCGATCTCGACATTATATTGTTCATGACTCAAAAGATAGAGTAGGTAATTAATTACTTTGTCATCATAAATGATTTGTAAGGTTTTTCTTTTTGTTCAACATTTTTGGACAAAACTTAGTTTGTGATGCAACATGGCGTATATTGCACTAATCAGTAGTAAACTTTTCAAGAAGTGAAGCTCTTATCTTGTCCAAGCCAATCAAGCAAAAGACAAGGAAAGAATAAAATATTTTGATGCATTGATATCTTAAAGTATGCTAATTATGTGGGAAATAAATCGGTAAATTTCTTTTCTTAGAATCAAAAATAACTGTCATGCTTAACTAATAATATATATTGCTTACGAATCCAGTACTCGGTATTAGTAGCCATCTAATATTCATCAAGATTTAGTATATATATGTTGCATGTGAATACAATTTTGATTTCAATGGAAGACTTTTATCGTACGACCTTAAGCGTTGATCGGAATTCATGTGATAGACCAAAAGTATCATATTTAAATTTAATAATTAATTCTGTGTTCTAAGACCTCGAAAAACACTATTTATCATTCATCAACTTGCGTGCGCAGTCCGTATAATTTTTCGGAAAGTTTTTATGTGAAAAATGGATTAAAATGTGAAATAGAGATTTAAAACTCAACTGAGTTGACATTGGTCAACATTTTGAGCAAACAGACTCGGATTAGTATTTTGACAGTTTCGGTAGGTCCGTATCGTGATTTGGGACTTGGGCGTATGCCCGGAATCGAATTCCGAGATCCGTAGCCCGAGATATGGAATTTTGATGAAAAATTAAAAGTTTAAAAGTTTAATGATTTTTAAGAATTTACTAATGTTGAATTTATTGACACCGGATCCGTATTTTGGTTTCGGATTTCGGTATAGGTCCACTATAATATTTATGACTTGTCTGCCGAATTTGGTGAGAAACGGAGTTGATTTGACGTGATTCGGACGTCCGGTTGTGAAAAATATAAGTTTTAAAGTTTCCTTGAAAATTTCATTCGATTTGGGGTTCAATTCGTAGTTCTAGGTGTTATTTTGGTGATTTGATCGTGCGAGCAAGTTCATAGAATATTTTAGGACTTGTGTACATGTTTGATTTGGAGCTCCGAGGGCTCGAGTGAGTTTCAGATGCTCAACGGACCATTTTGGACTTAAGGAAGATGGCTGATTTCTAGTGTTTTGTTGCAGAATTTTTACTCATCGTGATTGCGTGAGGTGGTTCGCAATCGCGTAAGTCTGTGAGTCAAAGCATCGCGTCCGCATGGTATTTTACGCGTTCGCGTAGAGTAAATTTTTGGGGCAGCAAAGTAGAGCTCCGCGATCGCGAGGCTATTCATGCGACCGCGATTAAGAAACACTGGGCAACCAAAAATGTGCTTCGCGATCGCATAAGGTAAAATTTGGGCAAACAGAACTTAAGTTCTGGAAAATGGGATTCGTCCCATTTTCAACCATTTTCTATTTTTGAGCTCGGGTAAGGCGATTCTTGGGCGATTTTTACTGGAAAATATTGGGTTAAATGTTCCTTATCCTATATTGATTATATTTAATGATTTCATACTCATTTATATCATGAATTCGTGAAATTTTGGGAGAAAAATCAGATTTTTATAAAACTTCCAAAAACGAAAACTTATGATTTGAGGGACCATTTGATATCGAAATTTGATAATTTTTATATGATTGAACTCGTCTCGGAATGGGTGTTTGAATTTCATAAATATTTCTGAGATTTGAGATGTGGGACCCACTGTCAAATTTTAAAATGAATTTCGTATTTTTATCCGAAAAATTAGTAAATTCATATGGAATTAATTTCTATGATTCATATTGAGTATATCGAATTATTTGTGAATAGATTTGACGCTTTTGGAAATAAATTCAAAAGGAAAAGTTGTGGTCGAATAATTTATTAAAATTTACAAAGCGAGGTAAGTGTCGTGGTTAACTTTGACTTGAGGGAATAGAACCCTTAAACTATTTGTTATGTGAAATGCATGTGAACGACGTATAGGCGAGGTGACGAGTGTCTATACGTCGTCAAATTAGTTGTTTGAATAATTCTTTAAAAAATCATAAATCGTTTTAAATCATGAATTAATTGTTATAATAATTGTTTCTCTCCTATTCTTTGTCAAATATTAATTCTTGAATT
>AWOL01S0070103.1:2331-18409 GCA_000715115.1 Nicotiana otophora | reverse complement strand
GCTCAACTTGCCCTTCTTTTCGAACCTCATTACACCCTTCATGGGTGATACCCGAAGCAACACTCTCTCCCCGACCATGAATACAACATCACGAACTCTACGGTCGGCATAACTCTTCTGCCTGGACTGAGCTATGCGAAGTCTATCCTGAATAATCTTGACCTTATCCAAGGCATCCTGTACCAAATCTGTACCCAATAACTGAGCCTCCCCCGGCTCAAACCATCCGACCGGCGATCGACACCGTCTACCATATAGTGCCTCATAGGGAGCCATCTGAATGCTCGACTGGTAGCTGTTGTTGTAGGAGAACTCCGCAAGGGGCAAGAACTGATCCCACGATCCTCCGAAGTCTATAACACATGCGGGAGCATATCCTCCAAGATATGAATAGTGCGCTCAGAATGTCCGTCTATCTGAGGATGAAACGCTGTGCTCAACTCAACCCGCGTGCCCAACTCATGTTGTACTGCTCTCCAAAAGTGCGAGGTGAACTGCGTACCTCGATTAGAAATGATAGACACGGGCACACTGTGAAGATGGATGATCTTGCGGATGTAAATCTCTGCCAACCACTCCGAAGAATAGGTAACTGCCACATGAATGAAATGCGTTGACTTAGTCAGCCTGTCAACAATGACCCAAACGACATCGAACTTCCTCTGAGTCCGTGGGAGTCCAACAACAAAATCCATAGTGATACGCTCCCACTTCCACTCAGGAATCTCTATCTTCTGAAGCAAACCACCAGGTCTCTTATGCTCGTACTTGACTTGCTGACAATTTAGACACCAAGCTACATATGCAACTATATCCTTCTTCATCCTCCTCCACCAATAATGCTGCCACAAGTCCTGATACATCTTGGCAGCGCCCGGATGAATAGAATACTGGGAGATGTGGCCCTCCTCTAGAATCAACTCACGAAGTCCATCCATTAGGCACATAAATACGACCCTGCATCCTCAAAACTCCATCATCTCCGACCGTAACCTGCTTGGCATCACCGTGCCGCACCGTGTCCCTAAGGACAAGGGACAAGCAAATGAGGGTCATCATACTGCCGCTCCCTGATGCGCTCAAACAACGAAGACCGAGTGATGGTACAAGCTAGAACATGACTAGGCTCAGAAACATCCAACCTTACGAACTGATTGGCCAAAGCCTGAACATCTAGTGCAAGCGATCTCTCAGCAATTGGAATATATGCAAGGCTACCCATACTAGCTTACTTTCTACTCAAAGCATCTGCCACCACATTGGCCTTCCCGGGATGATACAATATGGTGATATCATAGTCTTTCAATAGCTCCAACCACCGCCTCTGCCTCAAATTGATCTCCTTCTGCTTGAACAAATACTACAAGCTCCGATGATCTGTGAATACCTCACATGGCATGCCATAAAGATAGTGCCTCCAAATCTTCAGCGCGTGAACAATGGCTGCCAGCTCTAGATCATGAACACGGTAATTCGTCTCGTGAACCTTCAGCTGCCGCGAAGCACATATGAGATGCATCACAATATACTGTATAAGATCCTGAACCTAAGGATAACACAAATACCGGTGTCGTAGTCAAAGTAGTCTTGAGCTTCTGAAAGCTCGTCTCACACTCGTCCGACCATCTGAATGGGGCACCCTTTTGGGTTAACCTGGTCAATGGGGATACTATAGATGACAACCCATCCACAAACCGACAGTAATAACCTGCCAATCCCGAAACTACGGATCTCTATAGGTGTTGTGGGTCTAGGCCAGTTCTGAACTGCCTCAATCTTCTTAGGATCTACCTGAATTCCCTCTACTGATACAACGTGACCCAAGAAAGCAACTGAATTCAACCAAAACTCGCATTTTGAGAACTTACCATATAATTGGTTGTCTCTCAAAGTCTGAAGAATGATCGGAAGGTGATGCCCATGCTCCTCTCGGCTATGGGAGTAGATCAGGATATCTTCAATAAACATAGTCATAAAGGAATCCAAGTAGGGCTTGGACACATGGTTCATCAAATCCATGAATGTTGCTGGGGCATTTTTCAGCCCAAATGACATCACTAGTAACTCATAATGCCCATACCGAGTCCGAAAAGTTATCTTAAGGACATCGGATGCCCTAATCCTCAACTGATGGTAGTCAGATCTCAAATCAATCTTCGAATGGCACCCTGAAGCTAATCAAATAAATCATCAATCCTCGGCAATGGATACCTGTTCTTGATGGTGACTTTGTTCAACTGCCGATAACCTATACACATCCTCATCGATCCATCTTTCTTCTTCACAAACAACACAGGTGCACCCCAGGGCCAGACACTAGGTCTAATGAAGCCCTTATCAAGAAGATCTTGTAACTGTTCCTTTAATTCTTTCAACTATGGCGGGGCCATGCGGTATGGTGGAATGGAAATGGGCTGAGTGCCTGGAGCCAAATCAATGCGAAAATCAATATCCTTGTCGGGTGGCATCCCCGGCAGGTCTGCAGAAAACACCTCTGGAAACTCACGAACAACCGGGACTGAATCCATTGAAGAACCTCTGCATTAGAATAACGGACATAAGCCAAATAAGCTAGACACCCCTTCTCCACCATATGCCGAGCCTTCACATAAGCGATAACCCTGCGGGTAGAATGGACAGGAGTCCCTCTACACTCTAATCGAGGCAACCCTGGTAAGGTTAAGGTCACCGTCTTGGTGTGACAATCTAATATAGCATGATAAGGTGACAACCAATCCATACCCAAAATGATGTCAAAATCAACCATGTCGAAAAGTAGAAGATCTACACAAGTCTCAAGGCTCCCAATGGTGACCACACACGAACGATAAACACGATCTACAATAATAGCATCTCCCACTGGTGTGGACACATACACAGGAGTACTCAAAGAAATACGAGACACGACCAAATAGGAAGCAAAATAGGATGACACATAGGAGTAAGTAGATCCCGGATCAAATAGGACTGAAGCACCCCTACTGCAAACTGAAACAGTACCTGTAATAATGATGACAGATGACTCAGCCTCAGGCCTCGCTGGAAAAGCATAACACCGGGGTTGGGCCCCACCACCTTGAACTACGTCCCTGGGAAGGCCTCTAGCTGGCTGGTCTCCACCTCTAACGATCTGACCTCCAACTCTAACAGTCTGGCCCCTACCTCTAGCTGCCTGACCCCTGCCTCTGGCTGGCTAAGCAGGTGGTGCAGCAACTGGTGCCAGAACCATGATACGAGAACCCTGATGTTGTGAGCTGCCCGATGTCAAAGAGAAAAATCTAGCAATGTGCCTCAGATCACCACACGTATAGCAAGACCTCGGCTGATGTGACTGCTGGCCGTGAAACTTACCCTGTCGACCTGAGTAACCACTCTGAAAACTCTGGAGCGGAGGTGTACTAATAGGGGCTGGTGGTTCACCGTAGGCTAGCTGGTCAGAATAATGCATCTGAGGGCCACGACCACCTGAGGCACCGTGGGATGCCTGGAGTGCTGAATGAAATGGCCTGGGAGGATGGCCTCTTCCATAAGTACCCCGGCCTCCAAATGAGGCTCCACTGAATCCACCGGAGTGAGGAGGCCTCTCGTCAGACCCCTGACCACTCCCCTAAGCTAAAATCAACTCGACTCGCCTGGAAACATTGGCAGCCGCCTGAAAAGAAATCTCACTCCCAGTCTCCTTATCCATCTGCAATCTGATAGGCTGAGCAAGTCCATCAATAAACCTCCTCAGCCTCTCTCTCTCTCGGTAGGAAGTAGAATAAGAGCATGACGGGCCAAATCCACAAAATGGGTCTCATACTGAGTAACAGTCATACTGCCCTGTTGGAGACACTCGAACTGACGACGATGCTCCTCTCTCAATGTGATAGGGGGAAACTTCTCTAGGAAGAGCTGAGAAAACTGGTCCCAAGTAAGAGCAGGCGACCCGACTAGTCTGGTCAATAGATAATCTCTCCACCATTTCTTGGCGGAACCATTCATCTGAAATGCAGCAAAATCGACCCCGTTGGTCTCCACTATACCCATGTTCCGCAGAACCTCGTAACAGCAGTTGAGATACTCCTGGGGATCCTCTGAAGAAGCACCACTGAAGTGAACTGGAAAGAGCTTAGTGAACTTGTCCAATCTCCATAAAACCTCAGAAGACATAGCTGACCCATCTTCGGCTTGTGCCGCAACAACCGACTGAACTACTCCGACTGGCTGAGCTGCTGGAGCCTAATACTGGGGAGATGTTTGCTCCGGAGTAGGAGTAGTGGGAGTCTGGGCTCCTCCTCCAGCCTGAGAGACGGCTGGTGCTGTGGGAAATGCGCTAGTCAGGGCCACACTCTCCATAAGGCCCACCAAACGGACCAAAGCGTCCTGAAGTACTGGGGTGGCAATGAACCCCTCCGGAACATGAGCTGGTCCGGCAGGAACGGTTTGGGCTGAAACCTCCTCGCCCAACTCTACCTGAGGCTCCACTGCTGGTACTGCTGCACAAGCTCTGGGCTGAGCCCTGCCCTACCTCAGCCTCTAGCACGACCTCGGCCTCAACCTCAGCCCCTCGTAGGAGCTGCCACTGGGGGCTCTGGCTGCTGCTCAGCTGAGGAAGCGGTACGTGTTCTTGCCATCTGCAAGAGAATAAGAGTAGAAGAGTTCAATCAGTATTGAGAAAACAAAATCGCACGGCAGAGAAGAATAGAAGTGAAATTTGTTCCTAAACTTCATAGCCTCTGGAAGATAAGCACAGACGTCTCCGTACCGATCCTCCAGACTCTACTAAGCTTGCTCTTGAATCGCGAGACCTAGGCCACCTAGTGCTCTGATACCAACTTCTCATGACCCGGAATTCCCACCGTCGGGACCGTGATGGCGCCTAACATTTTACTTACTAGGACAACCAATGTTAGAGAATCATTAAACCAATCTTTATTCCATTCAGTAAATAACAACAAATTAGCTAACATGAAATATAATAAGTGCGAAATAATATAAAAACTGCATTAATTACTATCAGCCGAATCTAGAGTCATAATTCACGAACTACTAAGATTTAGCTACAAGTAAGGTGTCTGAAGGAATACAACTATTTAAATGAAAGAAATAGTAAAACAGAAAAGATAGACGGGGACTTCATGGTCTGTGAATGCTGATAGATCTACCTTGAGTCTCCGGATAGCGGGTCCAACAGCTAAAATCTCGATCAACCCAAACTGGTACCAAAATACGGACCCGGTATCAACAAGGCCAAACATCAACCAATTCTTAAAAAACATTAAATTTTTAGACTTTTATTTTTTATCAAAAATTCATAACTCGAGCTAGGGACCTCCGAATTTGATTTCGGGCATACGCCCAGGTCCCATATTTCGATGCGGACCCACCGGGACCGTCAAAATACGAATCCGGGTCCGTTTGCAAAAACTGTTGACCGAAGTCAACTTAAATTGAATTTTAAGGCAAAAATTCTCTTTTTATCAGTTTTTAACACATAAGCCTTCCGGAAGAACACTCTGATTGCGCACGCAAATTGAGGAAGGCTAAGATGTGGTTTTGGAGACCTCATAATGCAGAATTAGGTTCTAAAATATAAGATAACCTATCGAGTCATCACAATGCCACATGTACTCACGTCCCTTTTGTCGAGGCGCTGCATCTTTTATTGGATGCAAGTATACTTCTACAGGATGATATGGATCTTTTTCAGTACTCAACTTATGGTGAGCCCGCTAAAGTTCTAGTGGGTGTTTGGGTCTAGTTCATTTTATGTGTTTAGGTATCTATTGTTATAGAAGCTCTGTGTAACTGTGAGTCATGTAATTAAAGATTTGAGTTTTGTCATGTGCTTATGTTCACAGTATTTACAGCTATTTATAAAGCTGTGTAACCATCATGAGAAAGAAATTATCGGCCATTGAGCCAAATGTATTCAATATGAATGTCAAAATCTAATTATATTTTAATAAATCATGCATGAGTTATGATGAGAGGTTGATGTAATGTAGGCTTGCTCGACTGGGTTCACTCGGTTGAGCGCCGGTCATGTTCCCCAAGTTTGGGGCGTGACAGAAGGCATCCCAAGCCAAGCCTCCGCGTTCGCAACCCAGGGGTCGCGTTCGCGATGAAGGATCATCTGCCCTCCCCAGACATTCCCCAAGCCTATGCGTTCACGTGAGGCTTTTCGCGTTCGCGAAGGGCAGTCACCCCAAGCCCTTGCATTCGCGATCCACCTCTCACGTTCACGTAAGTGTATCCAGCCCGAGCCCCAATTTTCCCCTTCACGATCACGAGATTGGCATCGCGATCGCGAAGCACTGATACACCAGAAGCAAAAACTAGCAATTCAACAAGTACAAAAATGATCCGAAACCAATCTGAAACTCACCCGAGCCCTCGGGCTCCAATACGAACATGCACACAAGTGTAATAACATCATATAATCGTTTGCTACCTCAAATCATCAAAACAATATCAATTAACAAGAATCGATCATTAAAACTCAAGATTTCAACTTGAAAACTCATCTTTTCATAGTCTTTCACATAATGCGTCCAAACGGGCTCGGATCACCCCGGACTCCAACCAAACGTGCGTACAAGTCCAAAAATATCATACAAACCTACCGGTACGAAATCATTTATCAAGAACGTTGACCGTGGTCAACTCTAGTTATTTTTAAAGCCAAAAATCATATTTTATTTAAAAATCACGTAAGAACTTTCTGAAAAATGATACGGACCACACACACAAGTCATATAACATCAAATGAAGCTATGAGAGGTCTTGAAACATGGAAATAAAGGCTATTACTCAAAACGACCTATCGAGTCGTCATATTCTCCACCACTAAAAGAAACGTTCGTCCTTGAACAGACATAGAAAAGTACCTGGACTTGTAAAAAGGTGTGGGTATCTACTCCGCATATTGGACTCGGACTCCCATGTAGACTCCTTGATCGGCTGATCTCTCTATTGCGCTTTCATAGAAGGAAAACTCTTGGATCTCAACTTTTGAACCTGCCGGTCTAGAATAGCCACCAGCTCTTGCTCATGGGTCAAATTCTCAGCAAGCTGCACCGTGCTGAAGTCCAAAATATGTGACATGTCCTCATGATACTTCCGAAGCATGGAAACATTGAATACCGGATGTACCCCTTGAAGCTTTTGAGCTGAATTAACAAAGAATTGGTTCAAAATTCTGCTAGTTTTATTTCTGTTTCTACTATTGAAAATCCGACTTGAGGTGATTGTCGATTAAGTTTTCTTGTTTCTCGACCTTGCTAGGTTGATTGGTATTGAATTACTGAGTTCAAAGAATTATTGAGTTCAGAGTTCAGGAAACATTGAGTAACGGATGCACAAGGACGGATTTTTGTTTCTCGACCTTGCTAAGTTGATTGGGATTAATCATACTCTGCAAATTTCTGCAGGTTTTCAAGGCTGTTTCAACAGCTTTCATTAGTAGCCAAGGATCCAAACTTTAGCAACCAAGGATCCGTCCTCGTGCATACACAACTTCCACTCCACCTCGAAGACGGTTGGAACTTGTTGTGAAACCTGGGGACTTAAGTTTGCTAATAATTTTGACATTCACTACATGAGCGGAAAAAGGCAAGAATGAATAGGACTTTGAGCATGCAAAAGCCAATTGGTGCAAAGTGTGATACACAAGGGTTGAGCGACACCGAGTGAGCTTGGTGAGGACTTTACAACTAATTTGTTTGCTCGTTTTGTAGTTATCATGGAGTACGAACAAACTTTTAGTCCTAATTGTGATCCAAGGAGTGAGACTCCGATGCATGAAGTTGTATCTATGCTTTATGACATAAGTGAGAAGGTTACCAGTATTACGATATGGCAATATAAGACGGATGCAAGGTTGAATTCCATATTGGGGGGATCTCACTTGAGGCAACAAGGAAGGGAGAGTAGTATGACACTTTCTAATTCCTCTACTACACCCTCTCCTTCACAAGTGCAACAAATTCTTCAAAGAGGAAAACTGCAATATAACCAACATATCCATATACCATAAAATGTACCAAAGCGACCACAATCACCAAAGGGACCTTATTTTCCTCCACCAAACTACTGACCACCTACTACTACCAACACCAACTACAACCCCCAACCACACATCAACCATCACAAGTACCTCAACTAACACCATGTCAAACTTCACCACCACCTAGACCACAAGTAACTTGTCAAGAGCCTCGGATGCTGAATAACTCACTTTTTTAACATGATCAAGAGGACACCTTGAATGAGTTGGACAATATCCAATAAGTTTTTAATGACAAATATAGGGGGGATAAAGTGAACTAAAAGGGAAGAGGCCAAATGAGTTTGAGACCATCTTTGAAAAATGCCAAGAGAGAAAGTAAGGATGAGAGATAAAAGATAGAGAGAAGTGAGGGAGAGAAAAGTGACAACTCTACAGTAAAAAAAGGAGAGAAAGTATGGAGTGAAGTGAGTGAGTTATCACAAGAAAAGAGTGAAGAGCTTGAAAAGAAAATGAGAGAAAAGAAAGATGCAAAACAAAAAGAGAGTGAGGATTTTTCTTATTCCAATGCTAATAACCTTTCTTCTTTCTCTAGTTGTTTTATAACTCATGTAGGGACTTTTGGTGATGAACCACCAAGTGAAGTTAAATCCACTTTGAAGAGCTTCGAAGAAGATAAATCTACCTTTTCAAGAGGACTTATGGAATTAAATAAGAAAGTGCAAGGTAAAGAGAATACTTTAGACGAGCTTCAAGGTAAAATAGCTTATCCTTCTACTCTTGCTTGTTTAATGATTGTGTTGACACTTTGAGTTTGAAATATAGTTATGACATTGATGAGTTTGATACTTCTTTATCTTGTAATGAGAAAAATAGTTATGGCTTGCTAGTTAGCTAGGAGTTCTTGTGCATTATTGGATGATTCTAGTTCTTTGTTTAATGACTCCTTAGCTAGTGATGTGTGTAACGGTGAATCTTATGATACCCCACCTTTATGGGATGATGCATGTGATGATACTTTTGACTCTACTTTAACTTTGTTTGAAAAAAGGTTTGTCCTTTATTAAGAAATGAGTCAAGAAGAATATGTTGATGATTCTTTTGATTCTATTTTCATTCCTTTGGCAATAAGGTTCAATTTTTATGGAGAAATGAGCAAATGTGAGTGTGGAGATTCCTTGTTGGAGAGTGAACAAGTTACCTACAATGACATAAATATAAAAGAAGAAAACTTCCATTTGTATTCCAATAAGTTGACTTCTCTTGTATTTGAGCTTGATGACGTGATGATTTTGTTGAGTGTGAAAAGAAAAGTAAAGTTGTTGATGCTAGTACTAGTATTAATTTCTTTACTTATCTTATTCCTACTTTTGAAAGAACATTCTCGTTGGAGTTTGCAAATTCTTCTATGAGAAAAGGTAAGAATGTTTCTTTTGGTGTTTTGAGTGACCATTTTGAGCAAAACGAACCTAACTTTATTGATTATTTTGTGAAAGTTCAACAAGAGAAAGTTGTTAAGGGTAAGAAAGGCCTTGAACTAACACTTTGGCATACTTTTTGTCAAGAGCTTTTTCTTTTGCCCAAAAGCGAGAATGTTATGTACGTTTGACTTATACTTATGTTGTGTTTATCTAAAGCCATTGAGATAAATAATCTTAACTTTGAGCCTTGCGATATTCTTTATATGATGCTTCATGATGAGCTTGGCTATCTCTTAAGTTGTCAGGTGAAATTGACCCCGGAGTTATTTCTTATCATGGTGAAGTATCTTTCTTTGAATTAGAGAGTATGATTTTTATTGCTTCTTATGACACTTGGATATACCATAAAAGTGTGCACTTCGTTGAGATTTTACAAGATTGTGATTTTGTTAGAAGCATCAAACTTTACAATCTCTTGATTCTTCTCATGAGTATTATTTTTTTCTATAGTCAAGTTTGTGTCATTTGTGTTAGAGATGTATTTTATATAGATTATGACACTTGGATATATCATAAGAGTGTCACTTTTGAGTGCAAGATTGTGGTCTTTGATCTTTTATCTTGGACATACAATGCTTTGATTATGATTAGCTTAGTACTTATGTTTGCCCCTTTTTTGTTTTTTCAAGGTCCAAATTCGACGTCGAATTTCTTTCAAGTGGAGGAGGATGGTATGGCCCAAGATAACAAACATGCGCTTTGGATTTCAATTGATAGCTACTATCGTAATTGGGAGGCTATGTATGTAATATGCCATCAAATGAAGACTACTTGTAATAATTGACTATACTAGCTCTTTAGAATTACCTTAGTGGTACTTGTGTCATTCGTAAGCCAAATACCCTCTCTAGTATAAATAGCCCTGAAGACTTTTATTTTAGGTAGACTTGATTAATTATAAACTTAAACATGTGCAAGTCTCACACTCTTTCCTTATCTTTTAATTAATGCAATTATGTTTATGTCTTTAATTCCTTTATTTCTTTATTTATGCTTTCATTAGTGCTAAATTAGTCGTAATTGGTGAGCAATTAGTAGTGAATACTTAATTTCTTAATTACTTCATCCGAATTTTCAAGAGTTGCCAATCTCTTGAGGGTTTTCATAGCTTAGGGTTACACACTACAACAAAAAGGGGCTTTAGTGGAAATATAAAACGGCTTTAGCGGCAGTAACAATAGCCGCTATATCTTTTACCGGCCATTGGTGTTTAGCCACTGAAGCTGGAGTCGGCAAAGCCTTTAGCGGCCTTTCTAACAAAAGTTGGTAAAAGTTATGGTTTATTACCCCTAAATATTATTATTTTTAATGGAAATTATAATGGTTTCTAAATCCAATCAAAAATAACTAACTATACTTCTTTAGCATATATTTATATAGCCGCTAAATTCAACATAATTGCCGTTAAAATTTTGCATCTTTAACGGCAATTATTTTGTGGCAATTAAAATAGCTATAATATCTCTTCTAAAAACATCTTAGTTTGACCTTTTAGCGTCCATTTTAATGGCTATTATGTTTAACTAAATTGTCGCTACAAGTCAATATCTTTAACAATAATTATTTTCCAGCAATTATAATGGCTGCAATATCCCTTGTGAAAACATCTTAATTTGCCCTTTTATCATCCAATTTTATAGTTGGTATATCTAGCTAAATTAGCGCCACAAGTCACAAGTTTTAATAGTAATAGTTTAGCCACCATTAATAATAGTTACTACATTCATTCATAATGTGATCCAAATAATAATATATATTAATATTAATTCAAAACGACATAAAATATCTCATTAAATCTTAACAAAAGGAAGTACTAATCAAAAATATTAATGTCATAGTAACTTAAAAAATAAACTTATATTATTTGAACTAAATAACTAATGTCATTATATAACTAATCCAGACGAATGATGGTCTTCACATGATTTCCTCAACCTTTCATCATTTTAAAATCTTCCACCCGCTAAATTCTCGAACATTAGACTGTATGACTTGAAATTATAAAATAACTCTGTCAAATGGTGAAATATAATATGAAAAAAAATTCTTGTCAGCCAACTCTCTCACCTAACATTTATAAGCAGAAACAACTAGATGGATTAATAGGCGAGTAAAATGGATGTGCAAACAATTAAAGAGAGTTTCTTTCTTTGTTATGATAGAGAAGAAACAAAAAAAAATTCAAAAGTAGAGTATTAGCTTGGAGAAGTAAAATGAAGTTGCACGCCAAGTTAAAATAACAACAACAACAACAACAACAAAAATAACAACAACAACAACAACAATCAAGCAAATATCAACAATAGATGTGTAACAACCCGGCCGGTCGTTTTGAGAATTAGAGCCATGATCCCCTATTAACTGCTTTCCCCATATATATTTTTGCTATTGTGACTTGGCGGGAGGTTTAATTTTGGTTTTTTGGAAGTGTTTGGGACACTTAGTCCCTAAATGGAGGTTTAAGCCTTAGGATTGGTACCGTAGTCGGAACTATGTGAAGACAACTCCGGAATAGAATTTTGTCGATTCCGTTAGCTTCATTGTGTGATTTTGGGCTTAGGGGCATGTCCATATTATGTTTTGGAGGTCTGTAGCTCATTTAGGCTTGAAATGGCAAAAGTCGAATTGTTGGAGTTTTGGGCCTGTAGTGAAATTTTTTATACCGGGGTCAGATTCTAATTCCGGAAGTTAGAATAGGTCCATAGGATTGAATATTGCTTGTGTGCAAAGTTTAAGGTCAATCAGACGTGGTTTGATAGGTTTTCGCATCGGTTGTTGAATTTGGAAAATTCTAAGTTATTTAAGTTTGAATTGGAGGGTGATTCGTAATTTTAGCGTTGTTTGATGTGATTTGAGGGATCGACTAAGTTTGTATAGTTTTTTAGGATTGGTTGGTATGTTTGGTTGAGGTACCGGGGGCCTCGGGTGTGTTTCGGATGCTTAACGGGTTAATATTTGGACTTATGCAATTGCTGAAGATTTCTGGTTGCTAGTGTTTTCGCATCTGCGGTTGGGGAACCACAGGTGCGGAGTCGCACGTGCGCAAGATCAGGCGCATAAGCAGTTTGGAAGGAAGAGCTCAGGGATCGCAGGTGCGAGGTAACATTCCGCATCTGCGTGCCCGCAAATGCGACCCTGGAGCACAGAAGCGAAGAGAGACCGCAGAAGCAGACCAGTTTCCGCAGGTGCGCACGCGCATGTGCGGCCACTTTCTCGCAGAAGCGGTCCCAGGTCCCTTAAGCAATTTCCGCACCTACGATGGAATTTCCGCAGGTGCGGTGCCACAGGTGCGATGAATAGGTCGCATGAGCGAATTTGTTGGGCAGAAAAGGGAAAAATTCAAGGGTTTGATTTATTTCTCCATTTTTGGACTTGGGAGCTCGGAAATTGGCGATTCTTTGAGGGATTTTCAGAGAGAGCTTTGGGGTAACGATTCCTAACCTTATTTTGATCATATTTCATTAATTTATTGTTGTTTTCTTCATTTAATTAAGGAAATTGAGTGAGAAAGTTGGGAGAATGGGAGGAAAGTTCCCCAACCGAATTTCTCAGTTTTGAGTGGAATTTAGACATCAGATTTGGATAATTTTGGTACGAGTGATCTCGTGAGTGAATGGGTATTCATATTTGGTAACTTTTACCCAAATCCAGGACGTGGGCCCGGGGAGACCTTTTGGGCGTTTTTGTAATTTCTTGCCTTAGCTTTGATTTCGTTAGCTAGATTAGTTTCTTGTAGCTATATTTATGTTATGTAATTGGTTTTGGCTAGATTTGAGCCATTTGGAGTCGGATATCCGTGGAAAGAGCATTGTGACAGATTGATTTGAGCTTGGTTTGAGGTAAGTGGCTTACCTAATCTTGTGTGGAGGAAACTCGCCTTGGGATTTGGTACTGTTTGATATGTGAGCGTCGTGTATGTGAGGTGACGAGTACGTACACGGGCTATTTGTTGTAAAACTCCATTTTTCACTAAGTCATAACTTGTTTTCTCCTTAATTGAAACATACTAGTATATGTAAATATCCTGTTTAGACTAGAATAGTATGCCTACTTGTTTAACTGCCTATTTGAACTCTATGCATCATGTTTAGTGAAATTTCTGCTTTCCTTCACTTGAACTTAGTCTAAACTGTAGGATTTCTTGCTGTAATTGTTATTTCGGTGGGTTGCGCTACATATTTATTTTGGGACTACGGAACGGTATTCCTGGAGATCCCCTTGTATTGCATAATTACTTTGGGACTACGGAACGGTATTCCGGAAGATCCTCTTATACTATATATTTACTTTGAGACTACGGAACGGTATTCCGGGAGATCCCCATATACTGCATATTTACTTTGGGACTACGGAACGGTATTCCGGAAGATCCTCTTATACTATATATTTACTTTGAGACTACGGAACGGTATTCCGGGAGATCCCCATATACTGCATATTTACTTTGGGACTACGGAACGGTATTCCGGAAGATCCTCTTATACTATATATTTACTTTGAGACTACGGAACGGTATTCCGGGAGATCCCCATATACTGCATATTTACTTTGGGACTACGGAACGGTATTCCGGGAGATTCCCCTATTCTGCATATTTATTTTGGGACTACGGAATGGTATTTCGGGAGCTCACCCTGCACATTTACGTTTGGGACTACGAGACGGTATCTCGAGAGATCCCCTGTTGTTATCACTGTATTCTGAGATGTTGTCTTTCATTGATTCTATTCATGTTAGATTTCCATATTTATTTTTACGGCGATATTTCATTCTGTCTTATTTCATTATATTTATACCAGTAGGGCCCTGACCTGATCTCGTCACTACTTGACCGAGGTTAGGCTTGGCATTTACTAGGTACGGTTGTGGTGTACTCATGCCCTTTCCTGCACATATTTTTTGTGTACAGATCTGGGTTCATCTTACCAGTCTCATCACTAGTTGCAGTTGCTGCTGCTTATTGGAGACTTCAAGGTACATCTGCTCGCGCCCGCAGATCCTCGGAGTCCCCCTCAATCCCCCCTATGTTCAATGTTTTCCTCTTTCTGTAGAAATGATGTATACAACAGTTAAGACTTCATAGCAGCTTGTGACTTGCGGGTTTCCGGGTTCTGGGAATGTTTTTCGTACTTTTTCAAAGGTGATAATTGTATATGCCGAGTGGCATTCAGTTGCTTATTCGATATTTGTTACTGTTAGTAGTTAATGTTCATGCTTTTGTTTCATTTCCGCAAAGTGTTAGGCTTACCTAGTCGTAGAGACTTGGTGCCGTCACGACGGTTCACGGAGGGAGAAATTGGGTCGTGACAAGTTGGTATCAGAGCCCTAGGTTCATAGGAGTCGTGAATCACAATTCGGTTTATTAGAGTCTCGCGAATCGGTACAGAGACATGTGTACTTATCTTCGAGAGGCTATGGAACTATTAGGAATAAACATACTTCTTTTGATTCCTTGTCGTGCGAGCTATTGGCATCAAATTCTCAAAATGCTCCATTCTATTCTTTCTCACAGATAGTGAGGACCCGTACCGGAGGATCTGATGACCAAGCACCCGCGCCCCCTACTAGAGCCGCCAGAAGCCTGGGCCGGGGTAGAGTACGGCCACGCGATGCAGCCAGAGCACCCGCGTGAGCTGTGATAGAGGAGCCCCCAGCAGTTCTAGCTGGAGGGCAGGCACCAGAGGTTCCTATTGCTGCACTAGCCCTCTAGGAGACTCTAGCCCAGTTCATGAGCATATTCAGCACCTTAGCTCAGGCTGGATTGATTCCGTTAGCTCCCGCCACATCTCAGGCCGGGGGAGGGGCACAGACTCCCACAGCCCACACACCTGAGCAGAGGGACTAGGTTGATTAGGCCCCAGAGTTCAGTCCTATGCCACCGATAGCCCCAGTTCAACATGAGACCAGGACAACCGCTTCTGAGGCGGAGCAACTCAGACTTGAGAGGTACAAGAAGTACCACCCGCCTACCTTCGGTGGATTGGCTACAGATTATGCTCAGGGTTTTCTGGAGGAGTGTCATCGTATTCTTCGTACTATGGGCGTAGCAGAGACGAGTGGGATATTTTAGGAGCAGCCTATCAGTGGTGGCGTGCTTATGATATGAGTAGTCCGGATGAGGAAGATTCACTTACATGGACTCACCAGGGTGCTTTGACTATGCCGGAGTATGCAGTTCGCTTCAGTGATTTGGCCCGACATGCACCGGCCTTGGTTGCCACAGTTCGAGAGAGGGTTCGACAGTTTATTGAGGGACTCCAACCCAGTATCCGGATTAGTATGGCCAGGGAGTTGGAGATGGATATCCCTTATCAGCAGGTTGTGAGTATTGCCAGGAGATTGGAGGGCATGTTTGCTCGGGACCAAGAGGAGAGAGAGGCCTAAAGGTCTCCAGAGACTGGTTCTTATTCTGGACCTCGTGCCCCAGCAGCTCGCCATAGTGGGGGTTATGTGGGTCACCCCGTTCATTCAGCTCTTCCAGCTGCCAGTGGTGTTCCAGCCCCTTCTAGGCCCCAGGAGCCTATTATACACCGCCAGTATCTAGTGTGCCTCCTGCTCGGGGTACTTTTAGCGGCCAGTCCAGCAGACCTGGCCCGAGTCATTCATA
>AWOL01S0070101.1:7715-30033 GCA_000715115.1 Nicotiana otophora | reverse complement strand
CTTTGGTTCGATAGCAAATTCCCACTGAAAAGTTAAGTTTTCTACCGAACAGAGGTTACCCGACCGTTCACGAGTACAAACCGCTAGAGGATTGATAGATATTCTTTCGCTCGGTAACATGGATTCCTAAGGGGAAGTAAGGTAGGTTGTCGAGTGAAAGATTATCTAGCAATTCATTGGTGGGATCTTTGAATACACAAGACTTCCAGTGTTCCAATTCGCATTCTTCGCATTCGAACATTGGGGGGGGGAATGATATGAGAATATGGCAACATTGACTGCCACGTCAATCGGGAAACGAAAATCCAGAAACCAAATGCATCATCGAGACCGAGGACTGCGCAGCCAGCCCCGTAGAAAAAGTTGTACAAGATAGCCACAAGTAATGGCAATTTCTTAACATAATAAATGCTTGTGTACTTTTGAAAATATAAGGAATTATATGAAAAGAAATCCTTTTATTTTTAAATTGTTTCTTGCATGAACGATGAACTAACTTTGCCATTCAAAAGTAAAACAAGTACTTCAAATGTTAGTGTCATAATGAACAGGAGACGTCCTCTTCAAGTGCACTGTAAATATAAGAGGGCCCTCTCTTATGAAAACCCTCACGTTAAAGGGTTGGTTTCGGAAGAATTTATGCCCGAAATCAAAATTCCTTAGAGGAAAAATGCACCCGAAGATATACACGAAAGGAAGCAAAAAGTAAACTTGTGCAAATCCTTATAGAAACTCTCACGTTTAAAAGGGATAATGCTCGAAACCAAAGTGCTTCGAGAAAAATACACCCGAAGATACGCACGAAAGGACGCAAAAAGTAAACTTATGCAAATACTTATAGAAAACCTCACGTAAAAGGGATAATGCTCGGAACCAAAGTGCTTCGAGGAAAATGCATCTGAGACTACACATAGTAAAGCGCGAACAGAAAAACATGCGCAGAATTCTTAAGAAAATGCAAAAGTTAAAGACTTGCATGGATATTCAAACGAAAGTAAGACTCAAACAATACTTGAGCAAATATATGTCTTTATTTACAAGGACGTGCCAAAACGGTAAAACTACAAAATGGGAAAAAGAAAAGAAAAGATGTTACTGCAGTGCCTCCGGAACTAGGAGGAAGAGAAGTGTCCACATCTCCGGGAGAAGTAGGTAGGTCCGCCAGTGGCTCAACATTTTCATCAGTTTGGCCTTAGGCATCATCATCTTCCGATTCTTCTTCAATTCCCGAAAACTCAGAACCAGAACCAGAAGGGCCAGGTACATCAGACCTCGATGGGAGTCCACTTTTAGCAGCTAACTCAAGCTCGTGTGCCTTAGCAATTTTGGCATCAAAGACAATGACACCAGCTTTGGCCCCTTCCAAGGTTTTTCTCCTCATGCTGTATATGGCGTAAGTTTTTTCAACAATGAGGGAAGTCTCTCGGCGCTTGAGTTCTTATTTGAGTTGGGTTACCTCAGCAGAACGGTTTTCCCGGGCGGACCTAGCAGATTTGAGGCTGACAACAAGGTCGCAGACAGTTGAACTAAAGAGCCTGTTATGCTCGATAGTTTTCCTGTACTTCTTTTCTAGCTGGGTGTGTTTCTCCCCCAAAGCAGCAAGCTCTTCAATTTTGGAGTTCAAGGCTGCCTCTAAGTTAATCACTCTTTCAGCAGAGGCGGCCTCGCACTCGAATACAGCAAGAACGGCCTCCTGGACTTCTGCCCATTTAGCCTTGGCTTCATCAAATCTAACCCTCAGCGGGCCAATTTCTTGGCTAAGGGTTACAACCTCTTGTTCGCTTTGCTGCAAACGAGCCTCCAAAACAACGACCTCGGTAGCTTTGGTTTCCAGTTCCGAGAGGCGGAGAACAATTTAGTCTCGTTCCACTAAAAGCTGATTCCGTTCAGAAGTAAGTTCCTCCTTCTCATGAATCAATCTCTGAAGGCCATCAGAAGTGAGAAAGTTGGCCTACAAAACAATAAGAAGTAAAATTTAGAAGACATTCATACAAAAGTAGAAGAAATAATAAAGGAAGAAAGGAACGTACCGCTGCGGCATTGTGCATGGCGTTGTTCAACACATACCCTCCCGAGAGTGCCAAAATCTTTTCCCAGTCTTTCTCTGAATCCAAAGGCTTCAGATAATTAGCAAGCTCCACAGGCGGGGATAGCAAGTTGCATCCAATAGAGACTGAAAGAGTAACGTTCCTCCTCCTTTGTGGATCTTTAGAAGGGCAGCATAATTTTGCCCCAAATTCCCATGAACTGGGGACTGCGGAAGAGGGACACCCTCTTCATGGTAAGGTACGGCCGGTGGAGGTGATGTAGCAACTGCTGGTGGAAGAGTGGATGAAGATGGAAGTGATGTAGCAGTTGCTGGTATTAGTGAAGATGGAGATAAAGCTGATGGAGTTGAAGAGTGAGAAGCAGCTACATCAAATGCAGTGCTGGTTGTTGGATGCTGGCCAACCAAAGACGGCAAGGACCCGATACTCAGCCCCACAGTACCGGACACAGCAATTGGGGCCCGAAAATGGGAATTGACATTATCTACCAAATCAAACTCTCCTCAAAGTGTCGAGGTATCGTCTTTGGTTGGTGTAACTCTCTCAACATGTCAAGCATCATGTTGAGACGATGAGGATCGTTGTCTTCTATGTAGATAAGCTCCCTCATCACTAGATTCTTCATCATCATCAATCATCACGGTGTCTATGACCGTCCCANCATCCCGGAAGGAGGACCAGTCACCATCGCCACCAGAGATGACTCGGGAGAATCAATCTTTGCCCTCTTATTATTTTCCCCGGCCACGGAGAAATGTCTTCTCTTTGGTTGTTTATCCTCCGGCTGGGGACTCCGTAAATAAGTGTTTGCACCCAAAACAGGCTCGGAGATACTTGTTCGAGTAAGTGCCTCCTGAAGCAGCCTCGCTGCATTAGCAAGATCAGCCAAGACATCCTCATCGAGGACAGCAACAGAGCCCGCAGGTAGACCTAATTTCGTGAACAAGTCAGAAGGGTTCAACCAAGTTCTCCATATACAAAAAAATAAAAGCAAGATAAGTTAAAATCACCATGATATTTGGCCTTCCACCCGTATTTAAGGGTCAGTTCTTTCCACAAATGAGTTTCGGGCGTTGTGACGTCCGATATCTTTTAAACCCACCAGTCCAAGCCTTCCATCACCGGTGGGATCCATCAAGTTACTAAAACAAACGAAGGATGGAGGATCAATACGACTATAGAAAAATATTTAGTAAAACGATATACTAAACAAAGAGCTTACGAGTGCGGTTCTAAGCGGCCAGAAAGGATGAAGCTATTTTCGGAATGATGTCGTTGTTGGCGACTGCAATGAATCATTCCATCCACCCTCGTTCGTTGCCATCATCTATACTAGACAGCAAAGCATGGTAGCCACGCTTGCAGAGGTTTATCATTCCCCCATNCAAGCATCATGTTGAGACGATGAGGATCGTTGTCTTCTATGTAGATAAGCTCCCTCATCACTAGCTTCTTCATCATCATCAATCATCACGGTGTCTATGACCATCCCGGAAGGAGGACCAGTCACCATCGCCACCAGAGATGACTCGGGAGAATCAATCTTTGCCCTCTTATTATTTTCCCCGGCCACGGAGAAATGTCTTCTCTTTGGTTGTTTATCCTCCGGCTGGGGACTCCGTAAATAAGTGTTTGCACCCAAAACAGGCCCGGAGATACTTGTTCGAGTAAGTGCCTCCTGAAGCAGCCTCGCTGCATTAGCAAGATCAGCCAAGACATCCTCATCGAGGACAGCAACAGAGCCCGCAGGTAGACCTAATTTCGTGAACAAGTCAGAAGGGTTCAACCAAGTTCTCCATATACAAAAAAATAAAAGCAAGATAAGTTAAAATCACCATGATATTTGGCCTTCCACCCGTATTTAAGGGTCAGTTCTTTCCACAAATGAGTTTCGGGCGTCGTGACGTCCGATATCTTTTAAACCCACCAGTCCAAGCCTTCCATCACCGGTGGGATCCATCAAGTTACTAAAACAAACGAAGGATGGAGGATCAATACGACTATAGAAAAATATTTAGTAAAACGATATACTAAACAAAGAGCTTACGAGTGCGGTTCTAAGCGGCCAGAAAGGATGAAGCTATTTTCGGAATGATGTCGTTGTTGGCGACTGCAATGAATCATTCCATCCACCCTCGTTCGTTGCCATCATCTATACTAGACAGCAAAGCATGGTGGCCACGCTTGCAGAGGTTTATCATTCCCCCATAGAAGATTTTGGGAGAATAGAGATTCATCATATGAGCTAAGGTTAGCTCCTCTCCAGTCTCCTGGTAGAAGCGCCGAAGGCAGGCAACCATCCGCAATCACGAAATCAAGCTCTCCACTCAAAGAAAGCGCACCCAAAGTAAAGGGATACGTATAAAAGTATGTAAAACCTTCCTTGGGAAGGGTCACTCACTCCGATAGATCAGGAGCAATGATATCCGCCTCATGGCAGCGGCAGTCTTCCTTCATAGTAGGAATGCTGGAAGGACGAATGGAAGAAGGGTACCTACTAACAGCCCATGTACGAGGGTTAGCAGTAGGGAATTTATCTTCTAAGTCCTTTGTGGTACTAAGTCTCCTTGGGATAATGGAACCCACCATTGGAGGAGCAGAGTCCTCGGCTTTGTTCTTGTTCTTTGAAGAACCGGCATGCTTGAAGGAAGAAGCCATTGAATAAGAAGAAGGAAAAGGCTTTTGTTTGAAGAGAATTAGAGGAAGGATAGAGAACAAAGATGCAAATCAGAAGTTTGAGAAATTGTGAAGTGCAAAGGAAAAGAATAATGTGTATAAGTAAACTTTTGGCGGCTAAATTCATGGCCATGATTACCTCGATAATCGGCAAACGTTGTGCTGAATCGTGGGATGACGCGTGTTCAGGGCATTAAATGCGGAGAGACGTGCATCTAATGAACCGTCAGAAGCCTTCAGAGGGAGTTATAGTAATTCCCGCCAAAAGAGTGTTTCTACCAACTTCCTGGTAACACAAAGTTATGTCACCGGAAAGCAGGGGGACTATCTGTATAGGGTGAAATATGATATGACACGTGGTCATCTGAAGGAAAGACACGTGGAACCCTAGACGGGATGGCCGAAGAACGAACACAGCCATTCTGCTTATCACCGGAAGGGATAACGTTCATAAAGGTGTATTAAATGCTTTGCGCCCAGTAGCATTTAATAAGGAATATTCTGCAGCATTAAGAGCGACGGCCCGTTACATAGAATTTGGAATTTATATTCACCGTTACATCTTCATCAATGACCCTCATAATTGACATTAAAGGAGGGCACGATCCTAGGACCTTCTTCCCTAGACATACCTATAAATAGTGAGCCTAGATATCATTGTAGAGGACATGAATTTTCTGGCAAAACTTACACCATATTCTATATAAAGCTTAATACAATCTTACTTTTCCGCCTTTTAATCTCATAATTGATGTGCCCGGAAACCTTGCTCCCGGAACTGCCATCTCTGTTGTTTCATCTATATTTTAAGGCTAAGTATTGTACATTTCTTCAATTATTGCATTATTTCAGGATCAAATTAGTTTACTTGTCTAGAAACCACGTATAACTTTAACTGTACCATTTTACGGGTAAACACCATTATATCAAAATCCTAGTCTATGCTTTATTTTTATTCAGTTTTTGACCAAATAAACAAATATGCTTAAAAACACTTTCTTTAGAAACAGAAAAGAAAGAATGAGCCAGAAAGAACATGGTGAGGATATCTGAAGATGAAACAGGAACAGAAACTGTCTGATCAATGATAGTCGTAGGTGTTTACCCTTAAAAACGGATAACAATTGAATTTATACGCGGTTTTAAGGATATGTGGATTAATTCAATACAAGTGATCAATGACATTAGATTAAGCAAAATAGAAGACATAATAAATGGCCAAACCAATGATAAGATTGAGTCTAAGCTTGGTTAATGGCTTAACGGGGTACCTACCTTCGGTTCCGAGCTTGCACTTATGAAGAACTTATGAACAAAAATAAGAACTTTGAATAACTTTTAGAAATAGAAAGAACAGAAGTATATTGTCTTGGTATGTGTGTTACAATGTCTAATAAATAATAAGCTTCCCCTTTATATAGTAGGGGAGTTTTACCCTAAGTACAATTCTAAGAAATGCAAAAATCTTCATTTTTGCTAATCACGGATTTTCTGCCGATACGGGCCGAGGTTTACGCTGTGATATCCGATTGGGCATAGACATCACGACCCTTTATTAGTTATGTGCGGTTGTTTGGTAATACTCTTTGAAGTCTTGGGACTTGAACCGGACCCAGAGGACATGGTCCTGATGTCTCCGAGGGCAGGTGTTTTGCTCGAGCCCTAATACGAGGGGCTCTATGCTCTGATTTTGATTCCTTACGGTCACATCCCTGCTCCGTTTACCTCACCGGGAAACTAGAGCACTCAGTGGTATCGATTTTACCCGCATACAGATAGTCCCCTCATTTCTCAGAGAGTAGGCTTGCCAAAACGATGGGAAACGGCAGATGTCCTCTGGTTCCTTCCTTCGTACGTTACGACGAGGAAGCCGAAATATCCCATTAGTCACATAGTTCTGACTTCGGATATGTGTCGCTTATTGACCGGTTGCCCCCGAATGCGAAGCTTCACCTGTTTCCCTGTAAAAGCTTCCACCCTTTGTTCTTTTTCTACTTTTTGACGAAATTATTACCTTCAAGCTTTCCAACCATCATCAAACCTCCTTCAAACCTTCATATCTTCATCCTTGTTCTTCAATATTTGTAGTGATATCCAGATTTTTACCCAAATTTTCTTCAAATCTTCATACTCTGTTCTTCATCTTCAAAACTCGTTTTTCCAAAACTTTGCATTCTTTATTTAAATTTCAAACCTCTCCCAGATAACAATGGCCAAAACATCGCAATTTGTTCCTCAATAGGTTGCCTCTTTATCTTCTCAACCAGCCGCCGGTACTGAGGCGGTTGCCCCTGAAGTATTGCCATCGAAATGGCTTCTCCTGAGGTGGCTGCTAACGAACCAGCATTCGAGCCTCCCTTGAAAGTGTTCATTCCCGGGGACTGCTCAACTATAGATGAATTTAAGGTTGAGACACCCTCATGCAAACAGGATAGGGGTTAAGGAGCATCAAGGTACATATGCTCCATGACCGAAGACATTTTTCCCATGGTCCGAAGGGACTGCAATTGGGAAGGCAACTACGTAGTAGTCCTGGGGCCCGAGGACGCCATTACTACCCACGTGGAGGGGTACTTGAGTGTTTAGACTTACCCCTTCACGCTGGGCCCGGTGGACCCGATTGTTCTGGACTTTTGCAAGATGTACGAGGTGTGCCTTGGGCAAATCCATCCGTCGCTATGGAGGATCGTGATCTTTCTCTGCTTCTTCTTGGACAAGATTGAGTCTCGTCAGTTCACGATCGATCATCTACTTCGATTATATAGTCCCCGAATATTTTGAGGGGAACTAATCAAACTTACTTGCCGGGCCAGCAAGGCCCCTTTTTCGAGTGTTGACGAAGATCGAGACTGGGACTGGCAGGGACGCTTCGTTCGGGTAAAGACCCGAAGACTTGATTTACCCCGAGTACATGCCATTCCTTGAGAGATGGAACGTATCTTGTAAGTGAAATCTCTCTGCAAGCATCAAAGATTTTCTTTTCCTTTAATTTCTTTTTTCTCATTCATGCTTGTGGTTGTGCAGCTGTCGCCCGGGTTTCGAATGTGGTTCTGTGGCTAAAGGAATGGATCGAGGGCATTTTTACTTAGATTTCGTACTTTGAGCGCACATGGAGCGGACTCTCTAAGGGACGATGGGAGGCTTGTTCTCATGGTAAGGCCTCTTTCTGAATAGATAATACCATGTTTCTATCTTTCATTACACTAACTTCTCTTCCCCTTTGTAATTGTAGGTTTGCCTAAGACCACCGAACTTAGGCCTGTGGAAGGGGACGAGGACGTGCCCCCATCCGTTGATCCCTCCGTTAGGTGGCAGCTCAGGGCTGCCATGAAGGAAAATAAGAAAAGGAACAGAAAACCTTCGGGCTCCCCGGGCTCCGAGGTGAAGAAACCAAAGAAAAGGTGGCCTACAAGCCTAGGAGGGGCTCTAGCTCCCGAGTGCCGGATTCTGACTCTCTTATCCGGCTTCGGGACGAGCCGGAGGATGAGCTTATTTTTGTTACCTACGGGACAACCTTACCCGGGGAGCAGGAGGCATCCGAGGGGGAGACTCGTAAGGTAGATCCCCCTCAGACCCAAGAGATCGATGTGGATACCCGGGGTGACACTCCCTAGGACGCCGGCTTCGCTCCATAGGAAGCACCCGATTAATAGATATTTCAGGGACACCCTCCTACACTAAGTCCATGCTCGAGGAGGCCCAAGTGAGAAAGGAGAAGTCCAATGAGGGGGTCCATGGCGCAGACGATCTCCTTTATTCTTTTTTCGATGGCGTAAACTCGTTTGCTTTGGAAGACTTCTCCGGGTTGGATGACCTGGAAGTTCCGAAGAAGGACACATCTTCGGAAGCTGGCAGGCCGAGCTCGAGCCCAAAATGGATCAACCAGTCCCCTACTCCAAGTGTGGACCCCGATCTCAAAATATCGGTTATTCTGACAGTCCCGGAGGATGCCTGGGTTTTGTCCGCTCTTGTGGGGATAGCTAGCTTCTTTCGCTGCCTGATGACAGAGGAAGACCAGGCAAAAATGAACGAGATGAATATGCATGCCTTTTCAATGAGGCCCAACATACACTGAACCGGGTAAGGCATCATTGCTTTCCTTCGAACTTTTACTTAGGTTTTTGATATTTCTCATGTTCTTCACCTTTTTGCAGGCCTCGGTGCTTCATCATGAGAGCTTTCTTCGGTACCGGGTTGAGGTGAACCATCTTGAGCTTGAGATCAAGGAGCTTGCCCAGAAAAGGGACATGTACAGGCTTCTCAGCGAGCAACAAGAAGGGGTCATTAAGAACCTCCAGGCCGAGTTGGATGCAGCTCAGAAAGAAACATCGGTCTTAAGGCGGGAGCACGCCAACTTGGTGGAAAATGTAAAGGTTTTTTATGTTAGAAATGAGGATCCGGTCATAGTGGCTAACAATAATACCTCACAAGTCCAGCAGAAAATCGACCAGATCGACCAACTCCGAAAGTAGATGGACGAGATCCAGGTAATGGCCTATGGGTGGAAAAGCAAGATTGTCCTGCTGGCCTCGGAGAAGGAGATCGCCTAGGCCAAGATGTCTTCGGTGGAAGTTCAACTTCGGGTGGCGAAGGTGAAGGCTGATAAACGGTCTCATCAAAATGAGGATCTCCGAACACAACTGGGCTCGGCCATAGCTGAACGGGATGCCTTTGGTAAAGAGCTTGAAATAACGAGGTCCAAGTTGGAGATAACCTCGACCGATGCTAATGAGATGGTGGCTCAATACAAGGCCGATGTCAAAGCAGTTGAGGCCCGCCTGAAGACCACTGCTGAGTATGTGAGGCAGCTATACTGAAGGGAGACCATCAAAGAAATCCATGCCCGAGGCTTCGACTTATCTGCCGATATCGAGGAGGCAAAGAGACTTGAGGTCGAGGCGCATAAGCTAGTTGAACCCCAAAGTGAGGAGGGCTCCGAAGAATCCGAAGGCCCCGATGGTTCTGGTGACGAATCAGGCTCCGGCGAAGATCAGGCATAAATGCCTTAGGATTTTTTTAGTGTTTGTATTCTATACATATATTTTGTTCATTTTGAGGCCGTTTTTGTTGGGCTTTTGTAAAGATATTTTGGAATATATAAAATTTCCCCCTTTTGGCAATTTCAAGTCTCTACTGTCTTAGCATCTTTTTATAATTGTGAATATTTCTAATGTCTTAGCACAGAATCAGACGTAGTAATAAATTATTTATTTTTCGGAGGTCCGAACAAAACCTGACCTTGATGCAATTTTTACTCGAAGCTTTTGAAAACTCGGAGTAACCAAAAGTTTTCCCAAGATGCTTAAGTATTCTTAGACGATGCCTTTGTCGAGGGTAACTTTTTAACAGGTTTAGAATTTTGTTGAAGGCCTTACGTTTTGATTACGGGCTTCGAACGTCTCCGAACCATTTTTTAGGGCGGCCGTAGCCTTTTAGGTTTACGCATTACCTAATAGGTTTTGTGCTTCCGAGTTTTGATGAACGAAACCGCCCGAACTTATTTCGAAAAACAGCCCCCGAATGGGGGTAGCCCTTTGGGCTCGGATAGGGGTGGCTCTTGGGCTTGATTGTTCCCGTGTAGGAATATCCCTTAGGCTCGACGCTTTAAGAAGAAAAAGTATGTAATAGCAAGGTAGAAACTTCCTTTCATTTCTGTGTGTAACGTACAAGATTAAAAGCGTGTAAAAATTTGTATTATGGCTAAGGTGGCCTACACGGGCACGGTTCACTTGACCGTTTGACCCTTACAATAAATCCTAACCACCGAGCCTAGACTATTCAAGGACAAAGTTTCTTTATTTCCTTGCTAAGAAGCTTGAGCCGAGGGTGATGACCCCCATTATTCGAGGTCGATCTTGAGAGGACTCGGATACTGTTGATGAGACCATTGACTCCGATTTAAAACCGGTCTTCAATTCTAAGTTAGCACGATTTATTGTTGCCTCATTAAAAACCTTACCGGAAAACCCATTTGGGACAAAACCGATTCAAGGAAAAAAGAGTGCAACGCGTGCTTTTAGACCTAATAGTCATATTCTCCTTTGGTTGTTGCATGCAGGTGTTAGTATAATTCGTAATATTACAAAAAGGTGAATGAGGTCACACCTTAGCAATAGTATCGCTTTAAGTGAGTCACGTTCCATTTGTTCGATAGTTATGCATCATTTCCTGCTTCGAGTTTATATGAACCTTTACCGGTAATCCTGATGACTCGATATGGTCCTTCCCAATTCGGTCCCAGCTTCCCCTCGTTCGGGTTCCGGGTGTGCAGTATTACTTACCTTAACACCAAGTCCCTGATATTGAAGTGTCGGAAGTTGGCTCTTTGGTTGTAATATCTTCCTATCCACTGTTTCTGGGCGGCCAATCGGACTAGGGCGGCCTCGCGCCTCACATCCAATAGTTCCAGACTCGTGCTCATGGCCTCGCCCTTTGATTCTTTGGTCGTATATCAAAACCTGAGGCTCAGTTCTCCCATTTCTACTAGCATTAGTGCTTCGGCACCGTAGACCAATGAAAATTAAGTGGCCCCGATACTAGATTTAGATGTTATACGGTATGCCCACAAGACTTCGGGCAGAATTTCCTACCATTTCCCTTTGGCATCGGTCAACCTTTTCTTCAGGTTTTGAAGTATGGTCTTGTTTGTAGATTCTGCCTGTCTGTTCCCACTAGGGTGGTAGGGTATTGACAAGATCTTATGGTCCTCAAAATATTTGTTTACTTTGTTGCCGATGAATTGTTTCCCTTTATCACACACTATCTCGACCGGTATTCCGAACCGGCATATTATGTGGTCCTAAATGAAGTCGACGACTTCTTTTTCTCGGACCTTCTCGAATGCTTGAGCTTCGACCCACTTAGAAAAATAGTCGATCATAAACAGTATAAATTGAGCCTTACCGGTTGCCCATGGTCGGGGACCGACAATGTCCATTCCCTACTTCATGAATAGCCAAGGTGACAAGACCGAATGTAGTAGCTCTTCGGGTTGATGGATCATTGGTGCATGCCTCTGACAGCCGTCGTATCTCCGTACAAAGTCCTTTGCATCCTTCTCCATGTCGATCCAGTAACAGCCGGCTCTGATTATCTTACGAACCAAAGATTCTGTCCCCGAATGATTTCCGCAGGTGCCTTCATGAACTTCCCTCAAAACATATTTGGTATCTCCTAGCCCCAAGCATATGGAGAGTGGGCCATCGAATGTTCTTCTGAATAGAGTATCTTTGGATAAGATAAACTTGGCCGCCTTCGTGCACTGAGCTCTCGATTCTTTAGGATTCGAGGGCAACTTCCCAGTCTTCAAGTAGTCTATATACTTGTTTCTCTAGTCCCAAGTTAAACTTGTTGAGTTTATTTTGGCATGACCTTCTTCTACTATTGATTTCATGAGCTGTATGATCGTTCCTGAGATGAATTCATCATCATCAACCGACGACCCCAAGTTAGCTAGAGTATCGACTTCGCTATTTTGATCCCGGGGTATGTGATGTAGGGTCCATTCCTTGAATTGATGCAATGTTACCTTTAATTTGTCTAAGTACCTTCACATTTGTTCCTCTTTTACTTCGAATATTCCATTGACTTGATTAACCACAATGAGGGAGTCACACTTAGCTTCGACCACTTCGGCTCCCAGGCTTTTAGCCTATTCAAAACCTGCAATCATGGCCTCATACCCGGCCTCATTGTTAGTCAATTTCACAGTTTTAATAGATTGCCTAACTATGTTACTCGTAGGTGGATTCAACATGATGCCATGTTCGAACCCCTTTGCGTTCGAGGCACCATCCGTAAAGAGGGTCCAGATTCCCGAGGAAGTTCCCTAGGTTAACAATAATTTCTTTTCAACTTTGGGTATTAAGACCGGCGTAAAGTCGGCCACGAAGTCTGGCAAAATTTAAGATTTGATAGCAGTCCGGGGTCGATATTCGATATCGTACCCCACTCATTTCTACGACCCATTTGGCCAACCGGCCCGAGAGCTCGAGTTTTTGCATTATATTCTTTAGTGGGTAAGAAGTTACGACACATATAGGGTGGCATTGAAAGTACAGCTTTAACTTTTTGGAGGCGCTTAGCAAAGCGAGCGCCAATTTTTCTAGGTGAGGGTGCCTTGTTTTGGACTAGCCTAGAGTTCTACTAACATAATAGATAGGAAATTGCATAGCTTCCTCTTCCCGGACAAAGACTCGACTTACGGCTATCTTGGATACTGCTAAGTACAGGTACAGTTGCTCGTCTGCCTTCGGAGTATGTACCAAGGGTGGACTCGAAAGGTACCGTTTGAGTTCTTCCAAAGCTTGTTGGCACTCCGGGGTCCATGAAAAGTTATTCTTCTTCTTGAATAATGAGAAGAATTGATGGCTCTTATCGGAAGACCTCGATATGAACCGGCCCAGGGCGGCTATGCGCCCGGTTAGCCTCTGAACAGCCTTGACACTGTCCGCCACGGTAATATCTTCTATAGCTTTGATTTTATCAGGATTGATCTCGAATGCGCATTTCTCTAGGTTCAGCTTCATATTGTATTTCTTCAGTATGTTGAAGGTTTCCTGCAAATGTTTCAAATGGTCCTCTGCTTGCAGGGACTTAACTAACATGTCGTCAATGTAAACTTCTATTAATTTTCCTATTTGTTCTTCGAACATGAGGTTTACTGGGTATTGATAAGTGGAACCGGCAATTTTTAGTCTGAACGGCATTACGTTATAACAGTAGGTGCCGAATTTAGTGATAAAGGAAGTTTTTTCTTGATCGCCCGGGTCCATCCGGATTTGTCTGTACTCGGAATAGGCGTCGAGAAAGCTAAGTACCTCATGCCTGACCGTTGCATCGATCATGCGATCGATGTTAGGCAAAGGAAAAGATTCCTTGGTGCATGCTTTGTTCAAGTCTTTGTAATATACGCACATTCTTAATTTATTTCCCTTTTTAGTCACTACTACTACGTTAGCCAACCAATCCGGGTACGTAACTTCCCGAATGGAACCTCTTCTAAGGAGTTTGGATACCTCGTCTTTGATGAATTCCTTCTTGACTTCGGACTGAGGCCTCTTCTTCTATTTAACCGGGTGGAACTTCGGATCCAAGCTTAGCTTGTGAATGGTTATTTCTGGCGGGATCCCTGTCATGTCTAGATGGGACCAAGCGAAACAATATACGTTAGCTATAAGGAAATTAATGAGTTTTTTCCTAAGCTCGGGAGTTAACCTCGTGCCCAGGTATACCTTCTGATCGGGCAAGTGTTTGATCAGTATAACTTGCTCCATCTCCTCGACCGTTGATTTGGTGGCATTAGAATTGTCATGGGTGATGAACGACCTAGGAACTCCGTAATCACCATCCTCGCCCGCTTCTTGCTTCTCCGGTTCATTTGGGGGCGAGGGCGGTGATTGCTATTTAGTTTCTTCCTTCCTAACCGGCTCTGGGTTCTTTGATGTTGAGAGTTCGGACATTGGGATCACCTCGTTGACCGCGAACATTTCTTTTGTAGCCGGCTACTCTCCGTAAATCGTCTTGATCCCTCCCAGTGTGGGTAACTTCAGTGCATGGTGTAGTGTCGAGGGTATTGCCCTTATGTTGTGAATCCATGACCTTCCAATTAGAGCCTTATATCTCATATTCCCTTCAACCACATAGAACTTCATTTCCTGAATGGTACCGGCGGTGTTCACCGGTAGGGTTATCTCCCCTTTAGTAGTTTCGCATGCCATATTGAATCTGTTTAAAACCCGGACTGCACGCACTATTTGGTCTTGTAGACCCGGCTGCTCTACGACCCTCGATCTGATGATATTGGCCGAGCTACCTGGATCAATTAACACACACTTAACTCGAGATTTATTTATGAGTACAGATATTACCGGTGCATCTTTATGCAGTTGCACGATGCCTTCAGCATCCTCATCGTTGAAAGAGATGGTCCCCTCTGGCATGGAATCTTGGGTTCATTTTTCCCTTGTAATGGACACCTTAGTGCGCTTTAGCATTGGCCCCTGGGGGACGTCGACTCCACCAATGATCATGTTGATGACATGAGGTTCCTTTTGTTCGGTCTATTTGTTGGAGTCTGTATTCCTAAAGCGATTTTTGGCTCGATCACTCAGGAATTCCCGGAGGTGCCCGTTATTGAATAACCGGGCCACTTTTCTCTTAGTTGTCGACAGTCTTCGGTCATGTGGCCGTGAGTGCCATGATACTTACACATCAGGTTGGGGTCTCTTTGGGCAGGATCGGACTGTAATGGCTGAGGCAACTTGGTATCTTTGATGTTTCCGATGGCAGATATGATACCGGCAGCATCGACGCTAAAATTGTATCGAAACTATTTTAACCCTTGAGTCCCCGACTATTGTGGCCTCGATCGCTTCTTTTTTCATTCCTCGCAAGGTTACGTCCGGATCTGCTACCCCTTTGATCTCCGCTATACGGTTGATACCGATCTCTGTTTGGTCTTGGTTCATGATCGATAACTCGTTTAGACCTGTCATTAGTTCTGATGGGATAAACGGACCCGGAAGGGGCTCCGAGCTTATCATCCTGGACTCTGATTTTCGATTGGTACCTGTTATGGACGTCAGCCCAAGTTACCGTCAGGTACTCTATCAAATTCTATTTTTGCTGCTGTGAAGACAAGGAGCTTTGGGGGTAGAGTCCTTGAGTGAACGCCTGAACGGCCCAATTGCCCGCAATCGGAGGCAGGTCCATTCGTTCCATTTAAAACCTTAACACAAATGCCCTGAGCATTTCGTTATCTCTTTATTTCACTTTAAAGAGGTTCGATTTTCTGGTCTCGACCTTGATGGCCCCGTCATGAGCTTTTACGAAGGCATCTGCAAGCATAGCAAACGAATCAATGAATTAGGGGGTAGGTTGTGATACCATATCATTACTTCGTTCGACAGGGTTTCTCTAAACTTTTTCAGTAGAATCGACTCGATTTCGTTATCTTCTAAGTCATTTCCCTTGATGGAACACATGAAGGAGGTCACGTGTTCATTTGGATCTATGGTTCTGTTATACTTTAGAATTTTGGGCATACGGAACTTGTTTGAGATTGGTTTCGGTGTCGCGCTCGGAAGGAAAGGCTTTTGGACAAATTTCTTGGAATCCATGCCTTTCAATATCGGGGGTGCTCCTGGGATTTGTTCAACCCTGGAGTTATAGGTCTCTACCTTTTTGTCATTGGCTTAGATCTTCTTTTCCCCCCAATTCCACCCGTTTTGTCAGTTCCTCAAGCATCTTTATTATTTCAGGGTTGGTCCCGGGTTCAACTTCACCCGGCTTTTTCGTGGTTGGTTCATTCCTTCAAGTGTTTTCCCGGGATGGTTTGGGCTCAACTCTGCTAAGGGCGCGGCTTTGGTTCTGTAGCTGGGCTATCGCCGCCTGTTGAACTTATAACATTTCGAGGATCACCCGCAAATTGATCTCATCGCCTTCACCATCGTGCGTACCCTGGTCCATTGATCGGGCTCCTCCATGAATGCTATTCTCGGGGTCGGTAGGCAAGTTTGAGTCGATGGCCACATGTGAGTTGGCATCGATTGGGTTAGAGACTGGAACTCCGTTGGGGTCAACATAGGGCACCTCGTTGTTGGGCACTATATTGTTGTTCTCGCCATGGTGGCCAGACTCAGCATCAACGTTCAAGTGAGTAGATTGAGAGTTTGACATTCTTAAATTGAGCTGAAACTAAAATCTCAAAGGACAAGCATAAAACAGAGTGCGTTATGGAAATTTGTATCAAATTTTACCACTATTATCCTTAGCCCCACGGTGGGCGCCAAACTGTTTACCCTTAAAAATGGATAACAATTGAATTTATACGCAGTTTTAAGGATATGTGGATTAATTCAATACAAGTGATCAATGACGTTAGATTAAATAAAATTAAATATGTAATAAATGGTCAAACCAACGATAAGAATGAGTCTCAGCTCGGTTAATGGCTTGACGGGGAACCTGCCTTCGGTTCCGAGCTTGAACTTATGAAGAACTTATGAACAAACAAAAGAACTTTGAATAACTTTTAGAAACAGAAAAAACAGAAGTATATTGTCTTGGTATACATGTTACAATGTCTAATGAATAATAAACTTCCCCTTTATATAGTAGGGGAGTTTTACCCTAAGTACAATTTTAATAAAGGCGAAAATCTTCATTTTTGCTAATCACTGATTTTCTGCCGATACAGACCGAGATTTACGCCGTGATATCTGATTGGGCACGGACATCTCGGCCCTTTGTTAGTCGTATGCGGTTTATTGGTAATGCTCTCCAAAGTCTTAGGACTCGAACTGGACCCGGAGGACGTGGTCCCGATGTCTTTGAGGGCAGGTGTTTTGATCGAGCCCTGATACGAGGGGATCCTCGCTCTGATTCCGATTCCTTACGGTCATGTCCCTGCTCCCTTTGCCTCACCGAAAAACCGGGATGCTCAGTGGTCTCGGTTTTACCCAAATACAGTAGGTACACCTTGTTTAGCAACAAGTACCACACTTTCACCTTCAGTGGCAGAGATTATTCTACTACTTCTCAAGAGTCTCTTCATTTGCAGTGAAAACGGTTTTTGAAAAAGAAGAAGTTGAACTGGAAGCAGACGGCTAAAGTGGGTGTCTGAAGGAAAAGGAGAAGAATGTCAGCATTTGTATATTCAACGAGATATGACGGCATATCGAGAGTTTGTTCTAACTCTCATCAAAGGAAAAAGATAAAAAAAAAAACAATTCATATACTTTGCTATTTTCCTGCGGATCTATCGTATTATTAAGAAAATATAGAAATATGTCATTTTCAAAAGAAACTAAAACGAAATAATCATTAAAATGGTGGGGCTCACAGAAAATCGGTTTATAACTATTATAAATATTTTTTTAGTTATATGACCCTCTTTACAGGAAGATTGAAAAAAATATAATACAAGAGACTGATAAATTAAACATACTTATTAGATATTTATAGGATCATATTCTTCTATTCAAATTATAATTGGCATTCTTTTTCAACTTATCTTCAAATATTCCCTTTTTCTCCATCAACTTCAACCACCCTTTTATTCAAGAGAAATTTTCAGAAACCACTATTGTTTAGTGGCTATTAACTTTCTATAGCTACCATAGACTTAATTACTTCCTGTAGCTACCTTTTCAGTTATACGGTGATGTATTCACATATATTCGCACTATGTATTCATGAATACAGTAATGGCAATCAACGAAAAAATAGGTCTCTCCAACTGTTTAAAAATGGAAAGTGGATCAATTAACATGATACACTCCTAATATAACTCAACAAACACCATTATAACACGCAACATTATCAATCCAATTAATGAGAAGATTTTTTAGACGACAAACACCAAAAAACAGAGTAGTCTTCAGAGTTTCACTCCTTCTTGTTTTTCCTGGTATCGTTCGAGAGATGTTTTCCACTGATATTGTTCGAGGTTCTGCTAGGAAGTGATACAAGTATCTACAGAAATAGTTTGAAATTCGATTTTCTAGATGGCAAGTTTAACCGTGATAATTCGTCATTCTGGCAAGTGGAGCATTGAAAATTGTTATGTCGATTATTCGAATGATGGGATACTGATAAAGGAGTATGCGTCGTACAATGATTTGGTTGCTTCAATTTCGAAGAAACTTGGCATAGATTTGAGCTCGAAGTCAATTAAAATTGAATACAAAGTGGAAGGAAATTGCACGCCTATGGAAATACACAACGACATGGGTTACAGGGTGTATGTATAGTTGAAAAAAGAGAACAGAGAATTCGGGATGTATCCATTGTGTATAACTACAATGGATAAAGAAATTGTAGCTGGAGGAAGTTTAATTCAAAGTGACCTAATGCAACTTGACAAAACTGATGGGGTGAGTAAATTTGATACAGTTGATATACTTGCACTTGAGTCTTTTTAAACTCAGGTGAACCAATTGAGGCTTTCGAACCGGAAAGGGATTTGATTATTTCAAAAACTAATCAAAAAGAGGTGATGGCTGGACAAGTATATAAGGATAAGTCCATATTGAAGGCGGTGATGTAGCAATATGCAATTGCTGAAAGGTTTCAATTCCGGGTTGATAGGTCAAATGCTATCAGGTTTGAATGTTATTACTTACAACCACTTCACCAATATGTTGTATTCAACTACATGTATATGTATTCGTAATAGTTTTATAGTGTATTCATGGCAGCATATTATACATATAGCAAGTATAATGTTGTATTCATAATATATACTCTCCTTCATGCTATGTTTATCAGATTATCAGATAAACATAAAGTACCAAATTCAGAGTAGGTGTATACATCTATATTATGTAAATGTAGCCATATGTATTCTATAAATGTATTCACTAATATAACATTGTATTCATATGTATATAAGTGTATCCTGAATTATGTATGTTGTTGTATCTATGTTTCTGTATCAGTATTTTTAATTGAATATTCTGAAACAGTTATAGGAGAATTGAACTATTTATATTAATGTGTTCATTATACATTGTTTTATGCAATGTATTCGACAATATTTTATAGTATATTCATGTAACATACAGTGTATTTCATTGTGTGTTTCTATATTCAAATTTTGTTGACAAATGAAAATGTTGTGTGTCTGTAGCCGAATCAGCTGTAGGATCTGTATATGTTTTATACATACATAACCAATCGTATTTATAACACAAATGTATTTGCAGCTATACATTATTATGTATTTCTGAGGATTATGAATGAAAATTTAAGGCTTCTAGTATTAACAAATCACAAATGTTCAAAGTGAAGGAGTTCAATGATAAGCATACATGTCCGTTGAAGGATAAGGTGTATGAGCAATGTCAAGCAACCAGTAGGTTGATTGGGGGAATGATTAGATCCAAGTTTACTAATCATAAGAGGAAATACACGCCAAAGGATATAATTGATGATGTGAAATCAAACTTTGGTGTAGATGTTAGTTACATGTTGGCGTGGCGCGCTAGAGAAAAGGCAGTAAATTTTCTGAGGGGTGAACCAGTTGATTCATACAATAAATTACCATGGTACTTATATACACGGAATGTGACATATCCTGGTTCACATACTAGAATGGAAAAATCACCTAAAAATGAGTTTATGTATTTGTATATATCGTTGTATGCCTTTATAAAGGGGTTCGATTACTGTAGACCCATCGTCATTGTGGATGGCAGCCACCTAAAATCAGCATACACAGGGACATTCGTCTCATCTAGCACGTTGAATGGTGCAAGTTAGTCAGTTAACAAAAATGCATATAAGTTTGATTAACATAAAATATGTTATTTTGACGTTTTAATACAACATGAATGATATTTATTTATCTGTATGCAATTGTATTTACAGGACATATATTGCCACTAGCATATGGTGTTGTTGATTCAGAGAATGATGTTGCTTGGTTGTGGTTCTTTGAGCAATTTAAGGTGGATTATGCGAGCGGGAAAACATGTGCATCGTTTCAGATAGGAATAAGAGCATAATGAAATCTGTATCGAGAGTGTATCCTATGGTACCCCATTTTGCTTGTATATGGTATCTATGGAACAACGTATATAAGAAATTCAAAAAGTGTCATGCAAAGTTGAGCGAGTTATACTTTTCAATGGCAAAAGCATACACCCAGGATGAATTTGATAGTCTAATGGAAAAGGTGGAGAAGGTAGATATCCGGGTGAAAGATTACTTGGAATTAACTGGATACGAAAAGTGGGCTAGGTTGTATGCACTTGTAAACCGGGGATGGACCATGACGTCAAATATCGCTGAGTCAATCAAGTCGGCACTTGTATTAGCAAGAGAATTGACAATATACGACTTCCTAGAAGAAGTTAGGAAGATGTTTGGACGTTGGAATTGCAGCAATCGAAAAGAAGCTTCACACACGCACACAACTCTTAGGAAAAAATATCAGGAGATCCTTACATTGAATGAGGCACTGTCTACACGTATGACTGTAAGTTTTTTTTTTTGATATAAGTACTTGCATTGACAAATTAAGATATATGAATACATCATGTATTTATGCCTGATACAACCTGTATTTGTAACCTACTGCCTTCCCTTTTTATAACAACACTAATGCATGTATTATGTTGTATCTAACGGTTGTATTCAATATATTAAAATATATTTTTGTATTAATTGTATATTATATATTCATAATACATGTTACTACAACTGTATTGTATATATTTCATTGGTTATATTTAATGGTTTTCTATTTGTATTGACAGTACCTTACTATATTTCATTGTATTTCACAAAGAAATGTATTCACTTTGATATTCTGTCTGATAAATAGTGTTTGAATTCAGTGTATTTCAAATATTTTTTTTAATATTGCTGAGTTAATCAATTCACTTTAATATTTTGTATTCATGTATATTGTATTTAATACGTTAAGTGTCATGACCCAATTTCTCTTATAGGCCGTGATGGCGCCCAGCGTTACCGCTAGACAAGCCAACAGTGATCTAACTCTATGATCCTTTCTTTTAAAGATTTGAAATAGTTGATTTTTAGTTCGTGCATAAATAAGAAGTAAGAATTTAATAAAAATGAGAGATCAAAATTTTGAAAGCAAGTGAGATAAGTAAAATAACCCAAAACCATCAAGTGTCTACTAGCATAAATCTCCAAGACCTAGTGTCACAAGTGTATGAGCTACTAGTAGAATATATAAAAGAATACTGCACTACGGTTTGAAATGAAATAGACAGAAAATAAAGCAAAGAAAGACTTTGGCTGCTGCAGAATGGACTCGGAAGGCAACTCACCGCAAAGTCTCGTAGTAGTCAAGGATGCGCGCCGGACTGATATCCAGATGCATTTGCCTCAGATCTTGCACATTTAGTGCAGAAGTGTAGCGTGAGTATATAAATAACATGTACCCCGTAAGTATCTAGTCTAACCTCGAAGAAGTAGTGACGACGGGTCGACTTCGACACTTACTATGGGCCAGCAATAAAATATTTAAAATTCTAATTAAACATGGGGTATATAAATCATAATAGATCTCAAAAGCTAGAAATATATAAATAATCCTTTCACCGATAGTAAGTACCAAATCATTTCCCCTGATTTAACTATTTAACCTCTCCAGCCAATGAAGCAATATCGAATATAATTGGGCTCCCGGTATTATGATGCACGAATTATGCCGAGGACGTACAGCCTGATCCAAAATACATATACATATACTGTGTGCACTGCCGAGGATCGAACGGCACGAACCATAGATGCATCTATTAACCTGCCGAGGCGAACTGCCCACTCCCATGAGAATAGTGGAAATTTGCCCCGCTCGCGAAAATATACTTGCGACGCGGTTGAACATAGATTTCTCAAGTTATCATAATATCCCTCAATTCTTTCCAAAATAATAAATTCAACTAGAACTTTTAAAATCTTGAAATCCTCAATCTCAGCTCTATTCAAGGCAATTAGTAAGCATAAACGCATAACGGTGTCAACAAAGCATGGTGTAAACCTAAAACTATCCAAACATAAGCATAATTAGTAGCTACGTACGGACTCTCATCATCTCGTGCGAATGTAGCTTCCCC
>AWOL01S0070092.1:17664-35431 GCA_000715115.1 Nicotiana otophora | reverse complement strand
TATGATCCATTCCCTCCATAAGAAGTTCAGCCTTTCAAAAAGAAGTGCCTCACTGGTGGTATTTCCTGGAATGCTCACCTCACTTAGAACCTTCACCAGAGCATCCCTGTTACTGTCAAAACTCATCCGTAAGTCCATAATTGATATGTGGGCAGGGTTGTTTTTTCAGCTGCTCTTCTATGGAGTATTCTTTGACCGACATCTTTCTCCAAAACTCAGTTGCCTATGCGTCTGCTATGTTCCTCCTATGGTTTTTTTCTCTGTTCGAATTCCCTCAATTCAATTCTTTAGGAGCGTGGCACTTTCTAGATCTAGTCATCCCATGAGCGGTCGCGGTTTTCGTTATCTTTCCCTTTCCGTTCGACTGATAAGTCCACGGAACCTCTTTGTACTACCGATTCACATCACCTCTAATGGCTATTACGGGCCGTTGTTGATATGTATGAACCATTACTTGTGGATTTAATTGCACATTGATCAATGGGGATGCCCGAGGAGTTGTCCTTGCTTCTTCGACATTCCTGATCATAATAATAGTCCCCTTTAAGTCATAATCCTCCTCCAAGGTAATCATGTTGGATCCTTGATTTCTGTTATTTGGTAGTGGGTTATGGTTTACATTTGGTAGGGCTGGAGTGCACTGGATAGCTCCACTCTTGATTAGTATTTCAATTTTGTTCTTCAAAACATAAAATCCTTGGTGTCATGCCTTGGGACACCAGAATGATAGGCACAATGTTTGCTTGTGTTGAAATACTTGGTGGGTTGGTCAAGGAATTTTCCTTCCAGCAGGTATATCAATTCGGCTCTTCTCAGCCTCTCAAATAGTTGGGCTAAAGGCTCGGTAATTGGGGTGATGTTTCTGGGTTTCGTGCTTCAAAGTTTGGACGTGGTTTAGGAGCATAGGCAGGTCTATTTTGGTGAGTGGTGGTTTGAACGGGAGCATATAGCCGCGGTGGGTTTGGATGTATATTGGCTCGAGGTATATTATATGGTAGTTGGGTACTGTAGTGTGGTAGGTTGTTATACTCTAAGGTATAAGTTGGTTGGTTTGGAGGGTGAGTGTTTGCGGGGTAGGGATTGGCTCGATGACAAGGACTTGGTTGATAATAGAGGCCGATTTCAGTCACCTCTTCTTTGCTTCTTCTTTCCGCTACCAATGGAATTTGACTTTATAGCATTTCTAGCAGCCTGTAGCACAACCATTGATTGTATCTTCCTAGACTTAATATCTTCTTCCGAGAAATCTCCCATTTTGACCAGCTCGGGGAAGTTCTGGCCCATTATTCCCATCATCTTCTCGTAGTAGATTCCTTCTTGAGCACAAATGAATTACTTTGTTAGCTCGTTGTCATCCGGAGGGGGTTGTGCTCTAGCCGCTTCTGATCTCCAATGACGAGCATACTCTTGAAATGACTCAGAGGGCTTCTTTTGTAGGCTCACCAAAGCGAATCTATCCGGGGTGATCTTAGTGTTGAACCTAAAGCGATTCATAAAACCTCCGGCCATGTCTTGCCATTATCTCCAGTTCATGGGGTCCTACCTAATGTACTAAGTGAGTGCTTCCCCAGTCAGACTTCTTATGAACAATTTCATCCTTAACTTCTCGTTCCTGCCCACTCTTACTAGCTTGTCACAGTATGATCTCAAGTGAGCGTGGGGGTCGCCTGTTCTATCAAAGATATCAAACTTTGGAGTTGTGTACCCTGCTGGCATATCAAAATCTGGGTGTATGCATAAGTCTTCGTAATCCAAGATCTCACTCCCTCGAGCAACTTGCAGGTTCTTCATTTGTTTCCTTAGTACCGATAGTTGTTCAGACAGTGACTTTCCTTCCTTGGATTTCGCTTCCTTCTCCATTCAGCATACTGGTCTATCTCATAAGGCATTCTGACCGTGACAGGCACGGTAAAAGTTAGTTCTGATGCGGTATATACGGGTGAAAGATATCTCTCATAGGCGGCACTGTGTGCTGCAGGTATATACTATGTATAGGTATTTGTAAAAGTAACATTGCCACGAGGAAGGGTTCGGATAAAATTGGTGGTGGTTGGTGGAGTTTGGGGAGCTTGAATGTCGTTAGGGACATAAGGTGTGTGTATGGGAGGATTTGGTGAATTTGTTGGGATAACTGGCAGTATGACTTGGGTTATGGTGCTGTTTGTGGTGACAATAGTTGGGGTATTAGCAGGTTGTCGGGTTGATGATGGAAAGTGGTCGGGGATTTAATCTAGTGATGGAGGACGAGGTAGTTGTGAAAGCGTCGTCACGACCAGATTTGCCAATTTTCTGATCTATTGTACCTCCTCCCTTAATGGTTCCATCTCTTGTTCCATTCGAGCAACATATTCATCATTCTGAGTTTCATCCTTTTCCCCTGACCCCCCAGATTGTCAGCTACCACTAAAGCATTACTGGTCGGGTTGTTTGTTGCAGTCATATTTCCTTAGGACCTTAGGTTATATGGTGGCTCGGGCATTTTAGATATCATCACAAATCAACCTCCGTTTCGAGGATAAATAGATAATGAGATGAAGCAACTAAGCAAAGAAAAGTAGAAGTTAGTTCAAGGATTTCACAGATATAATCACATAGGGTAATTAGTTCACACATAAGCGTGTTTCCTAAATATTCAAGGACCTCTCTTTGCCAAAGGTAGGTCTATTATCACGACTCAAAAAACATCTACTAGTCGTTATGGCACCTAATCCAACCCACTAGGTAAGCCAAATAACAGTCAACACAACTCAAATAGGAATAATAGGAGTCAATGAATAAAATAACTGAACTTCTATACAAATTCCAAGGATTGGTAGTATAAAGCATGAGCTTTTAAGAGTTAGATTTTTAAAAAGTTGATACGAAATAAATGCATCATCTTTTTGAAATATACATAAACAGATTGGCAAATCTAAAGCTACCGAAGACAAGTGGTAGCTATATCTGGAATGCAGGTACATCTTCAATGCCACCTCCTACCATACTCAGCAACATCAGCTCCGAGACCTGCACGCAAGTGTAGAAGTGTAGTATGAATACAACCGACCCCGTGTACTAATTAAGTAACAAACCTAACCTCAAGTTGAAATCAGTGAAGAGCTCAAAAGATAGTCGAAGTCCAACATCAATAGCGAATAACAACTCGTAATAATATAATGAGGACATTAAAGGTAAATAACTCAAGAGACATGCTCGTCTCGTTCATAGTTACGGGAAATTAGGCATGCATATCAAGTATAACAATCAAGTCCAAATCATACCACCGAAATCAACTAAACATGAGTTTATCAAAAGAACCGTATTTGTCAAATCACCACACTAGATAAGAATTTCCGTTTACCAATTATCATGAGAAAAGTACATCTCTATGCCTACATGTCAAGTCATCAGTTATCATATAACGTCTAGCATGAGGAATATACATCTATATGCCTATGTATCAAAAATGCATGTCAAGTTATCAATTATCGTATACCATATAGCATGAGGAATACACATCTCTATGCCTATATGTCAAATAAACATGTCAAATCATCAAATGTCATATTACCGTCTAGCATGAGGAAAAATGCATCTTTGTGCTTACATGACAAATATTAATGTCAACTCAATATCATCATATTGAAACCATCAAAAATAACCACACTTAGCACACTCACGGTGCTTGCCCCAAGCCCTCACCAACATACACAACAATACTTAGCACTGTACAGGTTCCTAGCATAAATGCTCATCACCAATGCACGTATATAAAATATTGTTCCTGCATCCACTACTGGCATGTCAGACTTCGGAGGGGCGGATCCTACACAAGCGCTAATTATAATCACATAGCCCAATCGTGGGGGCTGGTGCACGCATAGCCTCAAACTCAATAAAACACTTAGCGCAATGTGGGGCCTGGCATACGTGCCACCATCATATCAATATATAACCGTTGCGGCGTGCAACCAGATCTAAGATAACTCACAAAATAGCCTTGCGGCCCACATTAGTCATCGATCCGCCAAGTCTTCATATGTCAACATATCACATAAACATAATCTAATAATATAACACGGAATACTACAATGTGCCTCAAATACAGCTCAAACTCGTGTCACGTACAAAGACACCAATAAAATGTGAGGTAGTATATCAAGAATGCACATAGGTAGAGATATAGCATTCAGATGTAACTATAATGATTGAAACAATATGACTACGGCTAAGCCAAATAGCTCAACAAAATAGCCCTATCGGGTCTCAAACAATAAATCAGATAGCCTAAACATGATTTATGGCATGGATAACAACTCATGTGGTCATACAAATGGAGAAAATATGATATTAAGAAGCATAATAGTAAAACAAGACCTATAATAGCCTAATAACTATCCGGATCATGAATATCCCGGTGCATACACACACGCCCGCCTCCTATTACGTGCGTCACCCCCCAACCATCATAAAATATTATAGTCCCTAAGGATAATTACCCTTAAATCCAAGTTTAGCTATGTTACTTACCGCGAACAAGCCAAATCAAATACCGAACGAGCCAAACAATACTCTAAAAATGCCATCCCATGCGAATAAACCTCTAAATGGCTCAAAACTAGCCAAAAGAAATTCAAAAACATCAAATAATGCCATAGGAAACAAACCCAAACGGTAAAGGTCGAATATTTAATCAATTACTCAAAGCCAGCAAAATATTCAACCCCGGGCCATATCCCGAAACCCAACAAACTAACAATTTCTGACAATCCATTCAATTATGAGTCCAACTATAATAATTTCACTCAAATCCGTCTCTGAATCGATATCCAAATCCCAAATGTCACTTTACAAAAGTTTAGTCAAAAACCTCCTATTGCTCTTTTAAATTCATCAATCAAATGCCAAAATCGAAGATGGAATCATGTAATATAATCATATCCAAGTATAAAATACTTACCCCAATCCATATGGTGAAAATCCTCTCCAAAATCGCCTAACACCGAGCTCCAAATCTCTAAATGTGATAAAATAAATAAACCCTCGAATATATAATGTTCTTCCCAGGGAAGTCGCGTCTGCGACTGAACACCCGCCTCTGTGGTCCCGCTTCTACGGCCTCAACTTTGCTTCTGCACAAACTCCCCAACTCAGCTCATGGCACGTTTACGACAAAAAATCTACTTTTGTCGTCATTCTTCTGTGGTGAAGGGACCGCACATGCGGACGTGCAGATGCGCCCAAGTCCCCGCACATGCGGCTTCACACCCACCAGACCATCTTCGCTTCTGCGATAAAATGATCACATATGTGGACTCGCATCTGCGTCCAACCTTCCGCATATTCGGAAGCGCCAGCACAAGAGATTCTTCAGCAATGCAACGTGAAACAAAATGATCTGAACCACGTTCAAAACTCACCTGAACCCCTCGGGACCCCGTCCAAATATACCAACAAGTCCCAAAACATGACTTGGACCTACTCGAGGCCTCAAATCACAGTTAACAACTTCAAAACTACTAATCACGCCTCAAATAACACTTGATAAACTCTTTAACTTTCAACTTCCAAAACCCATGACGAACCTAATCTAATCAACTCGGAATGACCTCAAATTTTGAATATAAGTTCTAATTGACATAACAAAGCTATTTCGATTCCCGGAACAACAATAGGAACCATATATCATCAAAGTCAACTCACGGTAAAACCTATGAATTTTCCAAACTTTTAAATTGCTAACTTTCGCCAATTAGCGCCAAAACCTTCTAGAAATATCTAAATGCAAATATTGGCATATGCCCAAGTCTAAAATCACCATCCGGACCTAACAGAATCATCAAATTTCCAATCCGAGGTCAAATACATAAAAGTCAAACTTGGTCAACTCTTCCAACATAACATCAAATCACCGAACTGAGTGAAAATTCTCAAAGCGACATGTTGGGTTATTATATTTTTCCCCACTTAAACATATGTTCTTCCTTGAACGTCCCAAGAGTCATTCCAGAGCCATCATATCACTGAATAAACTCATCGCACATATACTCATGGGTGATACCATGTCATCACAATCCATATTAGTCTAACAATACAACCTAACTGAAAATCGTTACATCAACCTTAGTCCACAAACCTAAGAACCCAAATCCCTACATTCGAAATCCATCATGAGGCCCGATTCTCGCATCTGAACATTGTGCAAGACTGAAAAAGTTGTATCAAACCATAACAATAACCCAAGATATAATCACATAATGTACCACATAACCCAGATACTCATAACAATAATGTTCGACCACAATAGTTTCCCAATAACGAACCTGGTACCAATAACAAACCTCATCTCAAAAAACTTCTTGTTCTAAACCTTCGTACACTGCCAATGATGAAAGAAACATGCAAATACTCATAACTACTCATCAGATCAACAAGTCATGGAGCTCTCTCGCGTGATAAGAACCATTGCCAAATTCTAAATTAGCTGGAGATGTTATTCTTCGAAACACACCTTAATCATATCCAATAGCACTCATTCTAGGTCCAATAACCTCACCTTATCCAGTACAAGCTACTCGACCGATATGCTACACCAATACCATCTATAGCCCTATCGTGCAATTCGTGCACCAAACAAGCAACAACTAGAATATACCTAATGATGGAAAGAGTGTCGAATGAGAGAACCGTCCCACAAGCTATATAGACATCACCACAAAGCATAATGCTATGAACCCATCACACAAAGGAGAACAAAACACATGAAATAAACACAAAGGATCATATCCCAACATAACTCTGTTGCGATGTGTGAACTCATCCAAACATTGGTCCACATGAAATACCCCAATCCATAATGCACAAAATCAAGAACCATATGCAAATCAACAACAAACACACGAAGTGCATGACCATAACCATGGAGAAACATATTGATCTCGGGGATGTTTTGGTTGATTTCCATTTTTGAAGTGGGTAAAGAAAAGGGTTTGGTAAGTTTTTGCTTCGGATCTTTGAGTGTGTCATCATGGTTTGTTCATCTTTTCACAGAAATTCTGTCGTTGGGTGCACGACCCGTTGACATTAAGGTAGCTTTCCTAATTGTGTCTCGATGCCAAGGACCGACTCACCTAAGGTTTATGCAATTTGACCTATGTTTGCTAGAGTAGAGTGTTTCCTACTTTTGAATTGGACTGAAGACTACGAGAAGTTATGTCAGTTGACCTGACAAAACTATTCTTTGAAACTAAAGAATTTTTGAAAAGAATGTTCAGAGGGGTGTAAAAGACAACCCTCGCGTGCCATTGTGTGTGATAGTGTATGGCCAAGGCTCGATAGGAAGAAGTGTGATGATAGTATATATATAAAGCGGTAAAAGATATGGGTGCAATAATAACATGCATGCTAAGTAGGCTGGCATAATGAGCAAGTAAGGCAGGTAAGCATATAATTGCAAATTAAATACAGTTAAAGCAATGTACAAACAAATCTAAGTTCCAAGTTTAGTCTAAGTCTACTAAGGTCAGAACCTAAGTGTGAATCCCCAGCAGAGTCTCCATGTTATTGCACCCTATTTTGCGTTAGTCAAAATAAGATTCAACTTGTGGTTTCTCTGTTGTTAATGAAAGAGAGTCACCACCTAATATTTAAATACTAGGCTACCTATTTAATTAGTAAAGTCATATTCTTTATTAGTTTGCTAACCTGTGAGATTTTAGGTAAGGGTTCTTGTTCTTCTAAGGGGAAGGTGTTAGGAACCTCTTAAACTCTACCTGAGGTAGCTCTATAGGACTTAGACTAGGTTTAAAGGGTTAGTTGTTTGTATTTTGCTTAGTCAGTATTAGATAGGCATGATTTAATATTTATCTAAGTGAGAGTAGGATGTTAGAAAGGATCCGAGATTTAAAAAGGGGTATGAGTTTTAGAAAGACTCTTGAAAACTACCATTGATGTGATTAGAAGAATTCTAAAATTGAATGGTTTTCATGAAGCATGTAGAAAACGCTTTTTTCTTTAAAAGGATGCATGTTCATATAATTCTAAGAATATTAAAAATAGATGAGTCTAAGGTATACCTTGGCTTCTAAAATTACCTAAATCTTAGCCTTCAGGGGATGTTTAAAAATCTTGATGTACAACAGCTCCTAAGTTTTGAAAGAGTCAAATTCTTTTAGAATACTACTATTGCAATTCGCTTCTGATTTTGAAAGAGGGACTGCCGTCTTTATTAAGTACCCTTTTTAGATTCAAAATCTTCACGAACAAGTTAGGATGGCGGATTAATAATGTGAATAGTATGTGAGTTAATGAATTGGATAATAGTTACTATCTAGTATTTCTTTTAACCCTACGTACTTTAAGGCTTGCCTAAGTTATTTATGTAATTCAAAAGTAAAACAAAATACTAATCAAATATGATGAGAGCAATGTTATATACATGTAAGGAGTATAGATAACGAAATATTAATAAATCAGTAAAGGATGAAGAGTGACTCTGGTTTGGGCTTGAAAGAGGTAGGCCCAATAATCAGTGGGAATGGACAACAAAGGCTCTAGATCTCCAATGCATGACGCGGGGTTTGAGCCTGAGTTCCTTGAGAACTCAGCAGGCCCGATGGTTGTACATGTTCAAAAGAAAGAGAGAAAGTCATTAAAATAATATTCTATACGTGCAATCATACATAAAATATGTGAGTAAATGACTTAAACAAAATATAGCAACTAACAGTACTTAAATATTATGAGAGGTCGTACTAATGTGGTGGCTATGTATGTTAAATGATTTATATTGAAAATCTTTCATTGTCATTAAACACTAAAGCCAAAAGGAGTAATGAATATCAATGGGTTAGAGGCTAAGGGTAGAGTTCCACTCAAGGTCAAAGCCCCCATTAAATCCCCTAAAACTTCAAAGTTCACAATTGTCTCTAGGGCCCAGGGCAATGCTTGTGGCAGGGAGAGCAGCCCAACCTAGAGCTAACTTCTACTCCCAAATACCCCTAACCATTATTGATTAACTCTTCCCTACAGGTTTAAGTGCCAATGAGGCACTTTTAATGTAAATCAGTCACCAATGAAATACCATACCACATAAGTGTACACATTTCTTAACAGAATAACATAAGGAATACAAAGAAGTTTTACTTACATTTCCATAACTATGTTTCCAACACTAAGTGGATGATTAATACATTAAACAAGTCTAAAGTCCAAGTTTCAAACACACATAGAGGCAGAGATATTATCATGCTACTACTAAAGAACCAAACACCCAAAGTCAGAGAAAGAGAATACAGTCGAATTTTACAACAATTAAGGAGTACAAATGTATTTTCTTTGACAACCCCTAATTAAACTAAGCACTGATTGGTTTAACTCAAGTATGGTCTTTAGCAAACACAGGTTAATAATATCACTGGAAGCTTTGAAAGTATCAATCAGCGTTTCAGACAAATAGTCATGGTCAAAATCTTTACATGTGTTGTTACAGATACCAAAATACACTCAAAGTTTCAACAAGACTACAAGTTTATAACTATAAACAAAACTCCTAATAGTGTTTGACAGAATCTCATGCCATCAATATTTCTTATATTCGGAATTATTGACATGATCACCTTCCTCTAAGAATTTTAAACCCTTACTAAGAATAAGCAGATTGTTATGTCCAAGCAGTAGCAAGAGGAGGTTTTCCTTAGATTTCACAAACTAGGTTCAATTCATGTTAAAGGAGAAAGAGAACTTGATGCAATTTCAAAATAGTGCAAACATGCATGAAATCATGAAGAACAAACATAAGCAATGAAGAACTAGAATGAGTGCAGGATTACAAAATGGAACATATACAAAAGCACTTAGCAGAATTTATAAATTAGGTCTTGGCTTATATTAGATGCTAGGTTGTTATCTTCATGCAAGAATCTCTTAAGAGAATTAATAGAACTGTTTGTGTTGGTTGATAGGACAATATTACCCTAGGCATATGATATGATTACATTCTTTTCAAAGAGTTCTAGGTCTCACATACATGCTATTTCTATTTGAAGGTCAAAAGACATTGCAATATTCAANATATGATATGATTACATTCTTTTCAAAGAGTTCTAGGTCTCACATACATGCTATTTCTATTTGATGGTCAAAAGACATTGCAATATCCAGNTAGTGCAAACATGCATGAAATCATGAAGAACAAACATAAGCAATGAAGAACTAGAATGAGTGCAGGATTACAAAATGGAACATATACAAAAGCACTTAGCAGAATTTATAAATTAGGTCTTGGCTTATATTAGATGCTAGGTTGTTATCTTCATGCAAGAATCTCTTAAGAGAATTAATAGAACTGTTTGTGTTGGTTGATAGGACAATATTACCCTAGGCATATGATATGATTACATTCTTTTCAAAGAGTTCTAGGTCTCACATACATGCTATTTCTATTTGAAGGTCAAAAGACATTGCAATATTCAAGCAAAGCAGATAGTTTCAAAGTTTTTCATTAACTCTAATAATGGATTACAATATACTTAAATAAACTTAGCAGGTATTAATGACACTGGATACACAAGGCATAGACATAAAGGACAAACCGAGGTGGACATAAAATTCTCATTCAAGTTATACATAGGATGTTTCTAGCCAAGGTGTTTATAAAGTCAGGTCAATAATATCATTAGGGAAGTTAAAGACAGGGGAGATCCTAGACTAAGTATGTTTAATTCAGTTGTACATATTAAAGGTGAATATCTAAGAATGATGGAGTTCTATTCAACTTACTAACAAAATAATTAATACCCAGCTACAACAGATATGACTATAGCCTAATTCATTAGATATGAATTAATCTTTATAGAATACATGCAAGGATAGTTACTGAAGTTCATATGAGTTGGCCTAGCTACCTTAGTGAGATTGTTTCATATAACAAGACTTATGGATGTGATTACTATTTAAACATAGATATAAGACTTTCATAGTAATGTCTTAAAAGTTGCTTTAGGGCTAACAAACACTCATGTGGAGAAAGAGAACACCTTGAACACTTAAACTACACATACTTTAACTAAGTGATAAAGGATTAAACCACGATAATTCATGTATGTTCTAGTTAAAGTCATCAAACAATAACATCACATATAAAATAGTAGAATACAGAAGTAGTGTGATAAATATAAGGATCACAGCAGAACATTAAAGAAATCTGAAGTCTAGGTAAATGTGAGAAGTCATTAAGGCATATTAAGGAACTTAATTATACAGGCTATTTGATTCAGAATAGTATTCATCAAGATTACATAATAACTCAATCAAATTGATTTGAGACACATAAAAGCATAACAATTAGCCATAAATTAATAACAAATCATTATGAACTGGAACAAACAGTTATAAGCTAATGAAAGACATCATAAACGAAGGCAGTTAATAGAAAGACAACAGTGTATTCATGATTTCGAATTAAACAATCAAAAGAGAAGGGGGTCGAGTTATACTAACCTCCTTTTGTGCAGCAGACCAAACAAGGTTTAACGTAGCCATGTAAAAACCAAAGCTTCAAGCTTTGAGCAGTGAAAGAACTCTGAAACAAAAGAGAAAAGAAATTGAGAAAGAGCCTAAGCTTTGAAATCTTAGTGGTTTTTTGGTACTCGTATTAGGTTTTTAGCTCTTGTTAGGTCTGTTAGGTGAGAGCATTGAAGGCTCTATTTATAGTGTCATTCAATGTCTTAGGTTATAGATTCAAAATAGGTAGTGAAAGATAACAGAGAGTGGATGATGTGAGCACACTCGAGTGAAATTAGAGATGACAGATGTGAGAACAATGATAGCTTTTACCTGAGAGAAAGAAACTATCTGTTGAAAGCAAAAATTTCGGATAAAAGATCCAATATCTAGAGGTCACTGCGCTTGACCTCTGGACAAAGAATAAAGATAATGACACTATAAAGTGGCCATGTATGCCACTAATTTTATAGAGCACAAGGAATCTCTGATGATTCGACCTTGCACCAATTGGTCTAGGGTTTTGAATTTGGGATTTTGAAATTCAATCAGTGAAATGAAAAGAAAATCATAGGCTTTATAACATAGGGACAAATCGAGTGATTCTGCGAGTTTTGACTTGAGAGAACAAAGATGAAATGGTGTTTCGATGCTAAGATTCAGATTCCGATGCTTCAGATTTGATGAACAAAAAAGGAAATATTAGCGGGATTCATGGATAGGGAAGGATGAGAGATGATTTGATAAGAGATCATGACCTAGCACAGATTTGTGCAAGGGGAAATAGGGGTGGTTGTACGAGTGACAAATGAATTAGGGTCAGGGAGTGAGACCAACCGATCTTTAGGTTAAAGTGGGAGGAAAAGATCTTGGCCATTGGAGTATTTGATCAATGGCCCTGATAATTTAGGTATTAATAGATTTTAACGAGCAAATATGGTGTTCGTTGGATCCCTAAGATCCAACAACGAGGACTAAATCTTTTGGGCATTTAAAATTAAGAGGAAAATGGGAGTTAAAACGTAGACCGTTGATCAAATGGATTGACGGTCTGAATCAAATATGTTTGTTTTGTGAGTGGGTAGGACGGATGACGTGGCACAATTTTATTGGATAAAAAGAGGAGACATGGATTGCCATGGTGGAGAGAAGGAAATTGGACCCCGGGTCAGATTTGGCTTTGGGCTTGGTGATTTGGGCGGAAATTAATTTAAATGGTAGCCATTTCGTATTTAATTAAGAATTTGAATTTTAGCCTTTTAGTCTTTTAACACTTTTAAAATTAATTTAAATAAACTTAATTATTTTCAATAAAATGTAGTATAAATTATAATCATCAAAATACTACTAATTATTGTGATTAATTATTTATAAAATATTTTATCTTCTAAATTATGATAGTAATTTCAAATTATTAACACAGTAGCTTATTTAACGAAAATTTAAGAAGAGGGAGCACTTCGTCACCTTCCGGAGTTTGGTGGTCGAGACTTGGATTGATTATTTACTATGCAGAAAGTCCGATAGATATATTTGCATGGATTGCAAGGTCATCCCCAGTGAGTACCTCTCGATCCTTCACAGGCTCCTGGTCATGGACCTTGAGATCACCAGGAAGACGAGGAAGAGGGCGATGTATAGCCAACATAGGATCAAGTGGGGAGCCTTGACGGAAGCTAAAGCGCATGAGTAGGGGGTCAAGCTATTTACTATGGAGGCTTGGAGGAGTAGTGGGGATGCAAGCACTATGTGGACCATGACTGCGCAGTACATTAGGGAAGCCGTGAGAGAGGTATTAGGGGCCTCAAATGGTTACTCTGGTGGTCACAAAGGAGACTAGTAGTGGATTGGAGAGGTGCAAGGAAAAGTAAAAACCAGGAAAGCAGCGTATCTGAAGCTAGTGGAAAGTGTAGACGAGGAGAAGAAAAGGGCGAATAGGGAGCATTATAAGTTGGCTAAGAAAGAGGCAAAGCTAGAAGTTACAGCGGCCAAGACTGTAGATTTTAGTCGTTTGTATGAGGAACTAGAGGGCCGAGGTGGGGATAAGAGGTTGTTCAAGTTAGCCAAGGCGCGAGAAAGGAAGGCATGTGACTTGGACCAAGTAAAGTGCATTAAGGACGAAGAAGGTATAGTTTTCCGTCAGATATGGCAGACCTACTTCCATAGTCTCTTGAACGAGGAGGGGGACATGAGCATTGTACTGGTGATTTGGAACTCTCCGGGAGTCGTTGTGACTTTGGGTATTCTAAGCGGATTAGAGTTGATGAAGTTGAGAGGGCTATGCATAAGATGAGCAGGGGAAAAGCGACCGGGCCGGATGAAATCCCAGTAGAGTTTTGGAAGAGTGCAGTCAAGATAGGTTTAAAATGGGTCACTATGTTATTTAATGTCATTTTTAGAAAGAAGAAGATGCCCGAAGAGTGGAGGTGGAGCACGATGGTTCCTCTATACAAGAACAAGGCTGATATCAAAAATCACAATAACTATCGGGGTATCAGGCTGCTTAGTCACACTATGAAAGTCTGGGAGAGAGTGATAACGTTAAGGGTTCGGTGGAGTGTGTCTATCTCTGAGAACCAGTTTGGGTTTATGCTGGGGCATTCGACTACAGAAGCCATCCACCTTGTTAGGAGATTGATAGAGCAATATAGGGAGAGAAAGAAGGACCTGCATATGGTGTTCATCGACTTAGAAAAAACGTACGATAAAGTTTCGAGGGATATATTGTGGAGATATTAGGAGGCTAGAGGTGTACCTGTTGCCTACTTTAGGTTGATTAAGGACATGTATGATGGAGTAAAGACCTGAGTGAGGAAGGTGGGTGGTGACTCAGACCATTTTACGGTTATGATGGGGTTGCATTAGGGGTCGGCACTCAACCCTTTTTTGTTTGCTCTGGTGATGGACATACTGACGCGCCACATACAAGGGGAAGTGCCGTGGTGCATGCTATGTGGAAATGATATTTTATTGATTGATGAGACGTGAGATGGTATGAACGCGCAATTAGAGGTATGGAGGCAGATCTTGGAATCTAAAGATTTCAAGTTGAGAAGAACCAAGACGGAATACTTGGATTGTAAGTTCAGTGGCGAGACTCAAGGAGGGGAAGGGGAGGTGAGGATGGACTCACAGGTCATCTCTAGGAGAGGAAGTTTTAAGTACCTTGGATCTATTATTCAGAGGGGTGGGGAGATTGATGAAGATGTCACACATCATATTGCGGCGGGATGGATGAAATGGAGACTCGCGTCCGGTGTTTTGTGTGACAAGAAGGTGCTACCAAAACATAAGGGTAAGTTCTACAGAGTGGTGATGATACCTACGATGTTGTATGAGACTGAGTGTTGGCCAGTCAAGATCGCTCATGTCTAGAAGATGAAGGTAGCAGAGATGAGGGTGTTGAGATAGATGTGCGGGCACACCAGGTTAGATAGGATTAGAAATGAGGTTATTCGCGACAAGATGGGTGTGGCCCCTATTGAGGACAAGATGAGGGAAGCGCGTCTTAGGTGGTTTGGTCATGTGAGGAGGAGAAGCACAGACGCCCCGGTGAGGAGGTGTGAGAGGTTGACATTGGAGGGCTTACGGAGAGGTAGAGGTAGGCCAAAGAAGAGGTGGGGAGAGTTGATTAGTCAAGATATGGCGCAACTTCAGCTGACCGAGGATATGACCCTGGATAGGAATGTGTGGAGGTCGAGGATTAGGGTAGTAGAGTAGGTAGTCTACAGTGTTCATAACAGTAGTATTGGCACGCAGTCTCCTTTCAGTTGGTAGTAGGTTTTTATGACTATCCGTTGTTTTCTTTCATTGTTGATCACCTTACTATCTTGTTATTTTTATTATGCTTTTATATGGATTTTTGGTACTGTCCCTTCTTGTCTATATTTTCATTAATGTGGTGCTTATGTTTTCTTGAGCCGAGGGTCTATTGGAAATATCCTCTCTATCCTCACAAGTTAGGGGTAAGTTCTGCATACACACTACCCTCCCCAGACCCCTCGGTGTGGGATAATAATGGGTATGTTGTTGTTGTTGTCGTTAAATTAATTATAAAGCCTATGTGGTGTATATAAAATTTATTTTAAAAATATTAAAATAGTAAGTATATTTGTAATTACATATTACTAATACTAAATTATTTATTTCAAAACTACTAATACTTAGTTAATTAGGTATTATTGATTGAAAATATTTTCAAAATATTCATTGCAATTTATTAAGTATAAATAAATTAATTTTAAAAGGGAGAGTCAAAATTGGCCGTCAACAGGCGGTGTATCTCATCGTCAGATCCAACAGTGCGTGACCTCACCATCTGTTAGAGAATAAAAAGACAAAGATTTAGTTTTCGAAGTCAACCAATTCGTACGATAAGGAATCAAAGAAGTGAAGTTTTCCTAACAGTTCTGTCGCCTCTCGAAGATAAGTACGGACGTCTCCGTACCGATCCGCAAAACTCTACTAAATCTGCTTATGACTCGTAACACCTATAACCCTAGAGCTATGATAACAACTTGTCACGACCCCAATTCCCCTCCGTAGGATGTCATGATGGCACCTATTCTCTACGACTAGGTAAGCCTAACATGCATAGAACAATAGCGAAAATACTACTAAAACTTTAAATAAAATCCTTCACACTATAATAATAAACTCAACAATACAATAGCCAACACTCTCCACAAAACCTGGTGTAACGGAGTTATAAGTTCTACAAGAAAGTACTAATATTACCTATATACAATACTGTTTGAAACGAGAAGTAAACAGTAGAATGTCCAAAATAGAAGGGACTCTTGTGAGGACCCAAAATCCAACCCGCCGTGAAGACACCTAACCCAACCTGCTAGGTAAGCGAAATAACAATAAAACACAATATAGTGATAATGATAAGAGTCAAAAATGAAATAACTAAATTTTTAAAGTACAAGTCATGAGCCACTAAGACTTAGATTTAACAAAAAGCTGAAATGAAATAAATACATCATCTGTTCAAGATCAACATAAATAGATTTATAAATCTACACCTACCAAGAACAAGAGGGAGCTATAACTGGAACGCATGTACGTCTTCAATGCCAGCCCTCGCCAGACACAACAGCATCAACACCAAGATCTGCACGCAAGGTATAAAAGTGTAGTATAAGTACAACCGACCCCATGTAGTCAATAAGTATCCTAATTAACCTCGGCGAGGTTCAAGAAGCAAAAGCTATAAATGATACTCACCAACGCCTGTACAGTTCATAATTCAACAAGTATAGAACAGATATATGATCAAATCAGGAAAACCTCAAGTATAACCGCTTTGATGATCAAAATGCTTTGTTTTAAAATGTTTTACTCAGTCAACAATCCAGCATATAAAGAAGATATGCAAGTATAGAAGGCAATAGTCAAGGAAATTGCAAATGAGGGTGAAATGCGATAACCAAATAACGGTCCGTTGCGGTGTGCAACCCGATGCAATAACCATAAGCCAATAAGGCCTGTTGTCGCATACGACCCAATCCAATAACAGTAACCAGCCCTCCCAAAGCTCACATCAACCAGAATCCTGTCGGTTTCTCACTGTCACGACCCAAAATCTCACCTGTCGTGATGGCGCCTATCTTAATACTAGGCAAGACGACAACCTCAATAAACCACAAATTCATTTAAGTTTGAAAACACAATAAATAAATGTAAGAGTAAAAATCTCACAATTTATTATACAAAATACTGGCCTTATACAATACCTTCCCAAAACCCGGTGTCACTGAGTACACGAGCATCTATATATCAACACAGTCTGACTGATAAAAATACTGTCTGACAATATAGAACAACACAAATAACTGAAAGGGAAGAGAGTCAAGGTGTGCGGACGCCAAGCAACTACCTCGATAGCCTCTATCAGATTAATCCCCAAATCTAGCAACCGGCGTATCCGTAAGTATCTGGATCTGCACACGAAGTGCAGAGTGTAGTATGAGTACAACTGACCCATGTACTCAATAAGTAAAAAGACTAACCTTTGGGCTGAAAGTAGTAATGAGCTCAATAGGTACAATCCAATATAAAAAATAATAGTAAAATAATGTAGGCATGCTTTCAAGTTCAGCAATTTCACTCAATACAAGAAAAATATTTCAAATCTGATTACATGCCATATGTGATACAACATAATGAAAATCTCACGTACTCACACTTTCAGAGTACTTAATCATTCAGTATTGTACGGCCAAATCCAGTCCAGGGAAGATTCATCCCTTATATAAGTTGATAAATAAGGAATTACATG
>AWOL01S0070092.1:0-17073 GCA_000715115.1 Nicotiana otophora | reverse complement strand
GGGGGGGGGGGGGGGGGGTGCAGACTCCGGAGGGGCTCCTTCAGCCCAAATGCTATATAAAGCCAATATGGCCTACTGTGGCGTGCAGTCCGATCCCATAATAATAAATCCTATAAGGCAGCTACGGCGTTCAGCCCCGATCTATATAATAATAAATATAAAGTCGATATGGCCTGCTGCGGCGTGCGGCTCGATCCCATAACTATCCTCGCAAATAGATGAACATGGCTGAGTATGAAATTTAAATTTTAAAACAATTTATTCAATAGCAACATGACCCTGTAGGTCCAAAATATCGGCATATAGCCTAAATATGATCATTAATACGAGCCTCAGATCATTTTCTCTAACACGTGAGAAGCATGTGAATAATGACACGATTCTTTGATTATGCAACTCTATGAAATTTATTTAAGTCACAATTTCTATGGTGCACGCCCACACGCCCGTCACGTAGCATGTGTGTCACCTTCAAACAATTCATATAACGCGTAATTCATGGATTCATATCCTCAGAACACAGTTTTGAAGTGTTACTTACTTCAAACCGTGCAAGTTCTTTATTCCGATATGCTTTCGCCTCGCGAATTGGCCTCTGAATGCCTCGTATCTAGTCACAATTAATTTGATACAGTCAACACAAATTATAGGAATCAATTCCATATGAAAATACTAAATTTCCAATACAATTCGAAATCAAAAATCGTCAGTGAGGCCCATATCTCAGAACACAACAAAAGTTACAAAATATGAACGCCCATTCAACCACGACTTCAACCATACCAAATTTACCAAATTCTGACATCAATTCGACCTCCAAATCTCAAATCTTATTTTCAAACCCCTGTGCCCAATTTCTCGAATTACAACTTAAAAACATGTAATCTAGTCGGAATACTTAATGATAATTCAATATATTTTACTACCAATGATCACAAGTGACTTACCTCAAGTTTTCCCGTGAATGCTCGCTCAAAGATCGCTTCAACCCGTATTTGAAAGGTCCAAAATGACAAAAATGTAGCCTGACCAGCATTTCCGCTTCTGCAGAGTACTTAACCGCATCTGCAGTCTCGCAAATGCGAGGTCCTTCCTGCTTTTGCGGCTTCTTTTGCTTCTGCGGACAAGAGGTATGCTTCTGCGGCCTCGCTTTTGAGGGCGACACTGCCGCTTCTGCAGAACCAGCTGCCCCCTTTACTCTGCATCTGCGGTGCCTGACTCGCACCTGCAGGCTCGCAGATGCGGAAAGCTTCATGCACCTGCAACGCAGCCCCAGGCTAGACCCCAAATCCACTTCTGCGCCTTGCCAGCTGCACCTGCGGCAGCGCACCTGCGAGAATAATTCCGCAGGTGCGATTGCACCAGAAGGCAGAAAATTATAGCTTTGTTCTAAATCTGATTTCGATCCGTCAACCATCCGAAACTCACCCAAGGCCCCCGAGAGCTCAACCAAATACACCAACAAGTCATAACATATCGTACTAACTTAGTCGATCCCTCAAATCACATCAAAAAATGCTAAAACAACGGATCGCACCCCAATTCAAGCCTAATGAAAACTAACAAATTCTAACTTCAATTTTTGATGCTGAAACCTATTAAATTAAGTCCGATTGACCTCAAATGTTTCACACAAGTCATAAAAGACATAACGGACCTATGAAAATTTTCAGAACTAGATTCCGACCTCGATATCAAAAAGTCAACTCCCAGTCAAACTTCTAAACTTTAAATTTTCTATTTTGCCATTTCAAGCCTAATTTAACTATGGACTTCCAAATAATTTTCCGGACACACTCCTAAGTCCAAAATTACCATGCGGATCTATTGGAATCGTCAAAACTCTATTCCGGAGTTGTTTACACATATGTTAACATCCGATCAACTATTTCAACTTATGTTTTAAATATTGGAACTAAGTGTTCCAATTCATTCTGAAACCTTCTCGACAAGTCACATAATTATAATTAAATAAAGGATGAGCAGTAAATGGGGGAACGGGATTGTAATACTCAAAACGACCGGCCGGGTCATTACATTATCACCCTCTTAAACAAATGTTCGTCCTCGAACGTGTTTATAATTATACCTAGAGCCTCAAATAGGTGTGGATATTTGCTCCGCATCTCCCGCTCAGTCTCCCGAGTAGCTTCTCCGATTGGCTGGCCTCTCCACTGCACTTTCACTGAAGCTATGTTGTTTGATCTCAGCTTTCGAACCTGCCGGTCCAAAATGGCCACCGGCTCCACGTCATAAGACAAATTACCATCCAACTGAACCGTACTAAAATCCAAAACATGAGACGGATCTCTGACATACTTTCGGAGCATAGATACATGAAACACTGGATGAACACCCGATAGACTAGGCGGCAATGCAAGTTCATAAGCCATTTCCCAATCCTTTTAAGTATTTCAAATGGCCTAATAATTCTAGGACTCAACTTGCCCTTCTTCCTGAACCTCATAACACTTTTCATAGGCGAACCTCTTAGTAGTACCTTCTCTCCTACCATGTAAGCATCATTGGGAACCTTCCGGTCGGCATAAGTCTTCTGTCTAGACTGTGCCGTGCGAAGTCGATCCTGAATCAATTTAACCTTTTCCAAAGCATCCTGAACTAAATCAGTACCCAATAGCCTAGCCTCACCCGGCTCAAACCAACCCACCGGAGACCGACACTGTCTTCCATATAAAGCCTCATATGGAGCCATCTGCATGCTCGATTGGTAGCTATTGTTATAGGCAAACTCTGCAAGCAGCATAAACGGATCCCAAGAATCCCCGAGATCTACAACACAAGCACGTAATATATCTTCCATTGTACTCAATTGAACCCGTGGGCCTAATTCTCTATGCACTTCTCTCCAAAATTGTGATATAAACTGCGTTTCCCGATCTGAAATGATGGACACTAGCACACCATGTAGGCGAACAATCTCGCGGATATAAATCTCAGCCAACCGCTCTGAAGAATAAGTAGTACCAACTGGAATAAAATGCGCGAACTTGGTTAACCGATACATAATCTCCCAAACAACATCAAACTTTGTCAAAGTCCGTGGGAGTTCAACTATGAAGTCCATGGTAATACGCTCCCATTTCCACTCTGGAATATCCAATCTCTAAAGCAATCCACCCGGTCTCTGGTGCTCGTACTTCACCTGCTGACAATTTAAACACCGAGCTATGAACCCCACTATATCTTACTTCATCCTTCTCCACAAATAGTGCTGTCTCAAGTCCTGATACATCTTAGCGGCACCCAGGTGAATGGAATATCGCGAACTGTGGGCTTCTTCAAGAATCAACTCACGCAGTCCATCTACATTTGGCACACAAATCCGAACCTACATTCTCAACATCCCATCATCTCCAATAGTAACATCTTTGGCATCACCGTGCTAAACTGTATCCTTCAGGACAAGAAAATGGGGATCATCATACTGGCGATCTCTGATGCGGTTATATAAGGAAGACCGAGAAACCACACAAGCTAGAACCTGACTGGGCTTCGAAACATCTAACCTCACAAACTGGTTGGCTAAGTCCTGAACATCTAATACAAGTGACCTCTCCCCAACAGGAATTAAAGCAAGGCTACCCGTACTCACCACGTTTCTACGCAAGGCATCGGCCACCACATTGGCCTTCCTGGGATGATACAGAATAGTAATATCATAGTCCTTTAGCAGCTCCAACCATCTCTGCTGCCTCAAATTTAGATCCTTCTGTTCGAACAAGTGCTGGAGACTCCGATGATCTGTAAATACCTTGCAAGACACACGATAGAGATAGTGCCTCCAAATCTTCAATGCATGAACGATGGCTGCCAATTCTGAATCATGAACAAAGTAGTGTTTTTCATGTGGCTTCAACTGGCGTGATGCATAAGCAATCACTCTACCCTTCTGCATCAATACACACCCAATACCGATCCGAGAAGCATCACAATACACTGTATAAGAGCCTGAAGCTGAAGGCAAAACTAGAATTGGAGTTGTGGTCAAGGCATTCTTAAGCTTCTGAAAGCTCTCGTCACACTCATCCGACCACCTGAATGGAGCACCTTTCTTGGTCAATTAAGTCATAAGCACCGCAATAGACGAGAAGCTCTCCACAAAGCGACGATAATACCCGTCCAAGCCGAGAAAACTCCAAATCTCAGTAGCTGAAGATGGCCTTAGCCAACTCTGAACTGCCTCTATCTTCTTCGAAAATATCTGAATCCCCTCTCTGGACACCACGTGCCCTATGAACGCCACCGAACTAAGCCAAAACGCACACTTAGAGAACTTGGCAAAAAGTTTCTCCTCCCTCAATCTCTATAATACAATACTCAAGTGATGTGCATTTTCCTCATGGCTACGTGAGTACATCAGGATATCATCAATAAATACTACGACAAACAAATCAAGATACGGCTAGAATATACTATTCATCAAGTGAATAAATGTTGTTGGGCCATTGGTCAGACCAAAAGACATCACGAGAAATTCATAGTGACCATAATGGGTCCTGAATGCCGTCTTTAGAATATCTGAATCTCGAATTTTCCACTGGCGATACCCAAATCTCAAATCAATTTTGAAAAACACCCTCGCCCCCTGAAGCTGGTCAAATAAATCATCAAAAGGTGGCCAAGGATACTTGTTCTTTCTTGTAACTTTGTTCAACTACCTGTAGTCGATGCACATCCGTATAATACCATCTTTTGTTTTCGCAAATAGATTTGGTGCACCCCAAGGCGACACACTAGGCCTAGTAAACCCCTTATCAAGAAGTTCCTGAAGTTGCTATTTTAATTCTTTCACTTCAGCTGGTGCCATACGATACAGAGGAATAGAAATGGGCTGAGTGCCTAGCACCAAGTCAATACCGAAATCAATATCCCTATCGGGTGTCATACCCTACAGGTCTGCAGGAAATACATCCAAAAAGTCTCGCACTACCGGTACAGAGTCAGTAGTAAGAGTGTCTGCATCAACATCTCTCACAAAGGCCAAATATGACAAACACCCCTTCCCAACCATCTGTTGGGCCTACAAATAAGAAATTACTTTGCTGGGAAAATAATCTAGAGAACCTCTCCATTCGACCTTCGGCAATCCCGGTATTGCCAACGTCACTATTTTTTCGTGACAATCCAAGATAGCATGACATGGAGAAAACCAATCCATACCCAAGATTACATCGAAATCAACCATACTAAGAAATAAAATATCAACCCTAGTCTCCAATCCCCTAATAGTTACCACACACGATTGATACACACGGTCCACAATAATAGTATCGCCCACCGACGTAGATACACGAACAGATGAAACAAAGGACTCACGGGGCATATCCAGATAACGAACAAAATATGATGATACATACGAATATGCGGAACTAGGGTCAAATAATATAGAATCCTCCATTTGGCATACTGAGACAATACCTATGACTACTGCATCTGAAGCAACGACATCTGGCCTGGCAAGAATAACATAGAATTGGGCCTGACATCCACCTGATTGCCCTCCCCTACTAGGGCGATCCCTGGCTGCCTGAGCCCCACCCTGAGCTGGCTGGGCGGGTGGCGTAGCAGCTCGTGCAGGAGTCGTAGCCTGACTCTTCTACTAAACTGGACCTCGTGAAAGACGGGGACAATATTTCCTCACATGACCCAGATCTCCATACTCATTGCAATACCTCTGGAAAATGGTAGTAAGCTCTGAGGCGGACATAGAGAACTAGAATAACTACTAAAAGAACCTGGTACAGATGAACCCTGAACTGATAGTGCACGAAATGCACTCTGAGCTGGAAGTGCACCAAGAGAAGACTGACTCGGTCGAGCATTTTATGAACCATGGCTAGCTGATGCGCCACGATGAGATGGACAAGCCATATGAGTAGGCCTATAAGGTCGACCCCTGCTATGATAGGATTGTACCCCAGAAGGAACACTATTGGAATTACCCGGACCACAAGACATCTTGGACTCCCTCTCCTCACGCTCCTGAGTATGGACCATCTCTAGTCGTCGAGCACTATCAACCACATCGTCAAATTTAGCACCTGCTACGTTTCCCAGATTCATAACAAAATGGAACTGATGGTTGAGGCCATTAATCAACCTCCTGATCTTCTCCCTATCAGTGGGAACCAACCAAACTGCATGACGAGCCAATTCTGAAAACCACATCTCATACTGAGTTACGGGCAGGTCCTCCTGACGTAAATGCTCGAGCTGCCTGCACAGTTCCTCTTTGCGAGTTTGTGGCACAAACTTATCCAAGAATAATACGGAGAACTCATGCCATGAAAGCGGTGTTGCACCAACTGGTTTGCTCCTTTCATAAGTCTCCCACTATCTGAATCCTGCTCTGGTCAGCTGCAAAGTAGTAAATGAAACCCCACTAGTCTCCAGAATACGAGTTGTACGAAGCATCCACTGGCATTTGCCCAAGAAATACTGAGCATCCTCTAACTCAGTTCCACTGAATGATGGAGGGAGGAGTCTCTCAAATCTCTCTAGTCTCTTATGCTCCTCGTCATTCATAATAGGACCCACCTGGTCCTGAGCAGCTACAACCGGCTGGACTAGTAGTGCCCCCGGTATCTGAAGTCTCTGCACTACCTGCTCTAGAGTATTGGCGACAGGGGTATGATTACCTCCCCCGGCCTGAGAAGTGGCCGGTGCGTCCTGAGCCGAAACCACCTGAGCAAGGATAGTGCAAATAGTCAATATCTGGGTTACAGCCTCCTGAAGGATTGGAATCACAATAGGCATAGCTGGTGCCTGGGCTGGTCCCACTGGCTCAACTATATCTGGAACTTGCTTCTGAGCCAGAGCAACTGGTAGTTCTACAAGTGCGGCTCCAACTGCTATACAATTTACACCTCGACCTCTACCACGGCCCCGACCTCTCGTGGCCCTAACTAGTGGCACTAGTGGCTGGCCATCCGATTCGGTAGTACGTGCCCTCACCATCTGTGAGAGAATAGAATAATAAAAAATTAATTTTCGAAATCAATAAATTCGCACGACATAATGCAACAAAGTGAAATTTTCCTAAGGGTTCGGCAGCCTCTCGAAGATAAGTAGAGACGTCTCCGTACCGATCTACAAGACTCTATTAAACATGCTCATGTCTCGTGAGACCTATGTAACCTAGGCTCTGATACCAACTTGTCATGACCCAAAATCTCACCTGTCATGATGGCGCCTATCTTAATACTAGGCAAACCAACAACCTCAATAAACCACAAATTCCTTTAAGTTTGAAAACACAATAAATAAATTTAAGAGTAAAAATCTCACAATTTTTTATACAAAATACTAGCTTTATATAATACAACAATAACAATACTAACCAACCCAGTTTGATCCCATAAATGGGGTCTAGGGAGGGTAGTGAGTGCGAAGACCTTACCCCTACCTCATAGAGATAGAGAGGTTATTTCCGATAGAACCTCGGCTCAAGAAATAGTGAAAGTAAAGCACCAAGTAACAAAGAATGTTAGCAACAATGTAACATAGTAACGTGTGCGAATGCCGCAACTTGTGTAATAAAGAACCTTAAATAGGAACTTACAAAAATAGTCCTAGTACTATTGAATGGCCTAGGAGAAATACACTACTATCTGTCAACCTACAACTTTAATCCTCGACCTCCACTCCTTCCTATCGTGGGTCATATCCTCGATAGGCTGGAGCAATGACATGTCCTGCCTAATTACCTCTCTCAAATACTTCTTAGGCCTACCCTTTCCCTTCCTCAGACCCGCTATGGACAACCTCTCACACCTCCTCATCGGAGCATCCATGTTTGTCCTCCTCATATGCCCGAACCACCTCAGCCTTGATTCCTGCAACTTGTCCTCCACATATGCCATACCTACCTTGTCCCTAATAATTTCATTCCTAATTCTGTCTTTCCTAGTATGCTCGCACATCCATCTCAACATCCTCATTTCAGGCTACTTTCATCTTTTGGGCATGGGACTTCTTGACGGGCCAACACTCTGATCCATACAACATAGTCGGTCTAACCACCACTCTATAGAACTTGCCCTTGAGTCCAGGTGGCACATTCTTATCACACAAAACCCCCGATGCAGCCTCCATCTCATCCACCCCACTCCAATACGCCGAGTAACATCCTCATCAATCTCCCCGTTGCCTTGAATAACAGACCCAAGATATTTGAAACTGTCTCTTCTAAGGATGACCTGAGTACCAATCCTCACTTCCACTTCTTCTTCATGCATCCCCTCACTGAACTTGCACTCCAAGTTCATACAATACACTCCCAAAAATCGATGTCACTGAGTACATGAGCATCTAAATATCAACACAGTGTGACTGATAAAAATACTGCATCAAAATATACAATAACACAAATAACTGAAAGGGAAGGGAGTCAAGGTCTGCGGACGCCAAGCAGCTACCTCGATAGTCTCCAATAGATAAATCCCCAAATCTAGCAACCGCCGTATCCAAAAGTACCTGGATCTACACACGAAGTACAGAGTGTAGTATGAGTACAACCAACCCCATGTACTCAATAAGTAACAAGACTAACCTTTAGGCTGAAAGTAGTGACGAGCTCAATAGGTACAATCCAACATAAGAATAACAATACAATAATGTAGGCATGCTTTCACGTTCAGCAATTTAACTCAATAAAAGAAAAATAGATCAAATCTGATTGGTATGAGCAATATGACATCTCTATGTCTACATGCCAATGTATATACCATATGTGATACAACATAATGAAAATCTCATGTACTCACACTCTCAGAGTACTTAATCATTCAGTACTGTACGGCCAAATACAGTCTGGGGAAGATCCATCCCTCATATTAGTAGATAAATAAGGCAACTACATGCCCTGAGAAGTCCATCCCAAATATAAACATCAACTGCGCTCACTGTGGGGGTAAAGACTCTGGAGAGGCTCCTTCATCCCAAGAGCTATATAAAGCCAATATGGCCTACTGCGGCGTGCGGTCCGATCCCATAATGATAAAGCATATAAGGCCTGCTGCGGCATGCATCCCCGATCGATATAATAATAAATATAAAGCCGATATGGCCTGCTACGGCGTGAAACTCGAACCCCTAAATATCCTCGCAAATAGATGAACATGGCTGAGTACGAAATTTACATTTTAAAACAGTTATTTCAATAGCAACACGACCCTGTGGGTCCCAAAATATCGGTGCGTAGCCTAAACATGATCTTTAATACGAGCCTCAGCTCATTTTCTCTAACACGTGAGGAACATGTGAATAATGACACGATTCTTTGATTATGCAACTCTACGAAATTTATTTAAGTCACAATTTCTATGGTGCACGCCCACATGCCCGTCACTTAGCATGTGCATCAGCTCTAAACAATTCATATAACACATAATTCAGGGATTCATACCCTCATAACCAAGTTTAGAAGTGTTACTTACCTCAAACCATGCAAGTTCTTTATTCCAATATGCCTTTGCTTCGCCAATTGGCCTCCTAATGCCTCGTATCTAGTCATAATTAATTCGATACAGTCAACACAAATTATAGGAATCAATTACATATGAAAATACTAAATTTCTAATAAAATCCGATTTACACCTCAAAAACATGTAATCTAGTCGGAATACTCAATGATAATTACATATTATTGACTAACAATGATCACAAGTGCTTTACCTCAAGTCTTCCCGTGAATTCTCGCTCACAAATCACCTCAACCCATGTTTGAAGGTCCAAAATGACAAACATGTTGGACCCTTCTATTTTTGAAGCCTGACCAGCGTTTTCGCTTATGCGGACTACTTAACCACATTTGTGGTCTCGCAAATGCGAGGTTTTCCTCGCTTCTGCGGCTTCTTTCACTTCTACAGACAAGAGGTCCGCTTCTGTAGTCTCGCTTTTGTGGTCCACACTGCCGCTTCTGCGGAACCAGCTGCCCCCTTCACTCCACATCTGCGGCGCCTGGCTCGCACCTGCGACATAGCCCCAGTACAAGCCCCAAATCTGCTTCTGCACCTTGCCAACCGCACCTGCAGCAGCGTACCTGCGAGAATAGTTCCGCAGGTGCGATTGCACCAGAAGGGAGAAAATTCCTGCTTTGTTCTAAGTCCGATTTCGATCCGTTAACCATCTGAAACTCACCCGAGGCCCTCGGGACCTCAACCAAATACACCAACAAGTCCTAACATATCATACTAACTTAGTCGAGGCCTCAAATAATATCAAACAATGCTAAAATCACGAATCGCACCCCAATCCAAGCCTAATGATAACTAACGAAATTCAACTTCTACTTTGGATGCCGAAACCTATCAAATCAAGTCCGATTAACCTCAAATTTTTCACACAAGTCATAAATGACATAACAGACCTACGAAAATTTTCAGAACTGGATTCCAACCCCGATATCAAAAAGTCAACTCCCCGTCAAACTTCCAAACTTTAAATTTCTTATTTTTCCCATTTCAAGCATAATTTAACTACGGACTTCCAAATAATTTTCCGGACACACTCCTAAGTCCAAAATCACCATACTGAGCTATTGGTATCATCAAAACTCTATTCCGGAATCGTTTGCACATAAGTTAACATCTGGTCAACTATTTCAACTTATGTTTTAAATATTGGAACTAAGTATTCCAATTCATTCTAAAACATCCTCGACAAGTCACATAATTATAATTTAATACATGATAGGCAGTAAATGGGGGAACAGGGTTGTAATACTCAAAATAACCGGCCGGGTCGTTACACTCACAATTCGCGTGTACACCATCAAGAGAGAAACATGAGAGAGTGCCCCTGGGGGGTGGATTTGTATCCACACGCTGCACAGACAACTCACGTGCTGCATGGACAACTCGTATGCTGCACAGACAACTCACGTGCTATAATATCAATATCTCGATCTGCACAGACAACTCAAGTGCTGCATGAACAACTCACGTGCTAATAATAATAATCCGCCAGGTGTGGTCATATGCACAATATCATAATCCGCTCGGCATGGTCACAGGCATAACAACATAATCCGACTGTCATGGTCACAGACACAATATCATAATCCGTCTGCCATGGTCACATGCATAATAACACAATTCGCATGGCGTGGTCACGTGCACAATATCATAATCTGCCCAGCATGGTCACATGCATAACAACACAATCCGCCGGGCGTGGTCACAAGCAGAATATCATAATCCGCCCGCCATGATCATAGGCATAACAATACAATCCTCCCGTCATGGTCATAGGCACCCAGTCCAAATCATATCACGTAGAAGCAAGTACACAAGAACACATGTACATGTTGGATAAATATCAGATTTCATGCTCCCGGACTGGTACAATATCATGCAAAAGTGTAGGCATGTGCAATGTGTGCTATTATATCTCAAATCGGCAATTTATCAAAGAACTAGTAATTACCTAGTTTATCAACGGAATTAGCCTCTTCGTAACCTCAAGCATGGCTCAAATAGTTCACAACAATGAAACAAATATGAGAAACATTATAGCTTAAAGCTTAACGATCAACTCTAGTCCTATCGTAGCCTAAGAACTACCCGAGCATGGATAAATACTCTGGTGCTTGCACATGGGCTCAGACCCCACACATATGCGCACCCATAGCACGTAGCTATCACAAATAATTCTGGAAACTAGTGCCTCAACCAAGTTTTGATAAGATACTTACCTTGAACAAGCCAAATCCAATACAAAGCAAGCCGAACAATACTCTAGAAATACCATCTCGCACGTATCAACCTCCAAACGGCTCGAAACTAGCCAAAAGCAACCCAAAAAACATCAAATAATGCCAAAGGAAACAAACCCAATCGATAAAGGTTGAATTTTTAATCAAAAGCCCAAAGTCAGCCAAAAGGTCAAACCCGGGGCCGCACCTCGGAACCCAACAAAACTAACAAATTCTGACAACCCATACAATTATGATTCCAACCATACTAATTTCACTAAAATCCGACCCGAATTGGTTTTCAAAACTCAAAAATTCACTTTAGGAAAATTTAGACAAAAACCTCTAATTTCTCTTTCAAAATATCCAATCAAATGCCAAAAACGAAGATAGGTTCATGAAATATGATCAAAACCGTGTAGAATAAACTTACCCCAATCCATGTGGTGAAAAGCGCCTCAAATATCGCCTCAATCCGAGATGCATAGCTCAAAATATGCTAAAATGTCTGAAACCTTCGAAATAGAGTTCTTATAATTCACTGAACAGACATACCCTTGGCGATCATGAAGAACAAAATCAACTACCTCCAAAAATACTCTACGCGTTTGTATAAATTCCCATACGAACACCATGACCACATATATCAACACTACGCAATCGTGACACGACTAACGCGAACGTGAAGAAGAAGTCTCCAGCTCCCAGCTTCTCAACTTAACTCTATGCGAACGCGATCTGATGAACCTAATATCATCAAAGTCTCGAAACCACAATCCGAACATGATATCATCAAAGTCAACTCCCCGTAAAACTTATGAACATTCCAAACCTTCAAATTTCCAACTTTTTCTAGATATGACGAAACCTTCTGGGAACATCCAAATGCAAATCCGGGCATACGCCCAAGTCTACAATCACCATCCGGACCTAACGGAACCATCAAATTTCCGATCCGGGGTCAAATACACAAAAGTCAAACTTGGTCAACACTTCAAACTTAAAGCTTCTTAGTTGAGAATCATTATTCCAAATCAATTTTGAATCACCTGGAAACCAAAACCAACGAATCACACAAGTCATAATACATCATACGAAGCTACTCATGACTTCAAATAGCTGAATGAAATGCAAATGCTCAAAACGACCGGTCGGGTTATTACATTCTCCGCCACTTAAACATATGTTCGTCCTCGAACGTGCCAAGTGTCTTTCCAAAGCCATCAAATCGCCGTGTAACTTTACTATGCACATACTCAGGGGTGATTCCACGTAACCCTATTCCATATAAGCATGTTAACTCAACATAACCGAAGATTCTTTCTTCAACCTTAACTCATAAACATTGGAACCCAATCTCCAACATCAGAAATTCCTTACAAGACCCGAATCTCTCATCTACACACTGTATAAGTCTGAACAGGCTATATCAACCCATAACCATCACCCAAGATGTAATCACATGATATACCACATAACTTGTAGCTCATAGAAAAAATTTCTAATCACAGTAGCTGCTAAAAAACAAACCCGGAACAGATAAAAATCCTCATATCATATAAAACCTCGTTCAAAACCTTCGTATGCTGCCGATGATGAAGGAAACATGCAGAAACTCATAACCACTCACCAGACCAATAAGTCATGGAGCTCTCTCTCTCGTTCGACAAGAACCAAAGCCATATTCTAAGCCAACGTCTGGTATTATTCTTCCAAATATATCGTGATCAAATCTGATAGTATCCATTCTAGGTTCAATGACCTTATCTCATCAAACACCGCTATTCTACTAACATGCCACAACAATACAACCTAAAGCTACAAACCGTGCAATTCGTGCACCAATAAGCAACAATTCAAATGTATTCAACATGGAAAATGACTCAAATGAGAGACCTTTCCCGCAAGCTCAACAAGTATCACCACAAACACAATGCTATGAACCCATCACACTTGGTAGAACCAAGACACGTGAATCTACCACAAGGATTATATCCCATCATAAGCCCCATGTAATGTATCACCCATCCAAACACCGGTCCATATGAAATACTGCAAACCATAATGCTCAAAATTAACAACCACATGCAATGCGACATCAAGTACACGAAATGCATGACCATAACCATTTAGAAGCGAATAACACTATATACCACAGCCCGGGAAGACCATAACCAAGGGGCAATCAACCATTCAACACCCCAATAACCATCTCGCTCGAATTTTGCCGTAAGACCCAAACAGAAATGCATCTAGTGTGCAAATAACCAATAGATCACAACTCATTATGGCATAGAAGAGTAACACATAGAACATATCGGAACAAGAACAAGCTCAACTCTAACCGAATGACACACCCTTCATCACTAATAGCTATGAGTCAACAAATCTGAGCCGGTGTAGAATACACATCCTCATTGGGCCTACTAATAGGCCCTCAAATCAACTCCGGTCATTCCCAGATGGATAAATATCCTTCCAAAAGTCCATAATGATCTAACCATAAAACGTACAACCATCTAGCTAACTTTGACCACATCTTCACACTCTGTCACCACGAATCAATCTGCTTTTGAGAACTCCCAGTCTCCAAATCCATAGAACACACGAATCACCATAGCTAATCCCAACTCCACCACCCAAACGCCTAACACATCTCTCATACATGATCATCCCACGAGGAATAATTCCATAATTCTTTCGTGCCATATAGCAAAATATGAACATCAACAGTCGATCAACCAGGCGAGTACCGCAATACCAATGAAGCATCTGTAAGTTAGAACACAGTGCCCCTTCTGAAACCCGCACCCTTCTCAGGAAATAGCAAGTAGTAGTAGCACTCATCTAAACATCTGAAATCGTCCATGCTGTCCAAAATTCCTGCCTTTCCCTCCAAAACTGGACCGCCATCTTGTACATACAAATCTCAATCCCACAATACGCACCACATCTATCAGGCCATCATATAAAAACACGAGAACCTCATTACCAACTATGAATCACAACAAGAATACATACCCAAACGCTTGATTCCATCAGTAGTAAAATCATAATACGCAACATGTTTCTCATGCCGGTAGGAAATATCCATCTCAAATCGTGGTAGAAACCATCGAGAACACTTTAAAGTCCATTTGCATATATCCAAGCTATCAGAACTGAATCCCTCTAACTTAACCAAGCCACACAGGTTGCCACATCCAAGAGTATCACCACAAATCACCCGTGAAGCCTCACCTCATCATAAGAACCAAAATAACCGAGCATACCATTACAATACCGATCCAACTTACTCCAAGTTATCCTATTTCCTCTCAGTTTCTACTGAAATGCCTTCAAGTTGACACTTCTCCTCGCCATAATACCACGATCCTCAATCAAAGCTCACCACACGAGATCCTAGCATGAAACCATGTCGCCTAACGCCCATAAGCTACCTTATTCCCATTTAAACACTCAAAATACTACATCCGAGATACCCACTATGAAGAGACCTTATATGAATCTAAAATTGTTTCCTTTACCATTCTGACACTGAAATGTAAGATCCATAATGATACAGAAGTACTACAAGTCCCGGCACTATCCAATGCAAATCTCAGATTTTAGCTATATACAAATTCAGAAAATAATCAAATGCTACATATGAATTTTGAACCCATTAGAACCTCCTCGACGGTCGTCCACCCTATACAATCTCAAAATGTGCCGCCCAAATGAGACGAACGACATGTGCTCCATTAGTACACCTAACAAACGAAGTAATCCAAACCTCTAAGTAACCGAGTGAATCCCTACTCCATGCACACTACATCCGTCATGAATAACAAACTCAAACCATCTCGTGATTTCCATATACCCATAAAGTGCAATACATCATGCATCCAGAAATCTCCTTATTTATGTCATCCTCAAAACCAACATCTGCAAGTCATCACCGACCCACAAGTATGCCTCAGACCGAAACCAATACAACACATAACCATTCAATCAAATCGCCGATGGCAAGTTCCCCCACTTGGCACAAAGCCATAGAACAAAACACCCGCTAACTCACAATACTCATACTCTATTACTGCCATAATCATGAAGGGAGATTCAACTAAATTCTTCACAAGCTCATGCAACAAAAACCATAAAATACCTCAGATCATATGCTAAACTCACATTCATCCTTGTGACAGTCAGGTCAACTTTCTCAACTAATCAAAGCTCAAATCGCAACACATATAACCCACTGGTAGAAAGAAACTCTCCATACAACATCATAAGGATCACTCATCTGTAGATTACCCCGCAGGTAACCCACCCGCTCAGCCCCAAACTAATATCTCTTTGCACCCTTTCGCATCCACAACTACGACGTAATCACTTATTCTTTTTGAGTCTGAACTCATAAAAACATGAGAATCTACTGCGTTCCACAAATAAACAACTTGAAAGATCCCCTAACACGATCATATCTTGAGACTGTACGACACATCAAGACAGAATTCAAGCATCCCATAGTCCTTTCCACATCCCAAGCAAACTTTTCTCGCCACATCCAAACCATCTGAACGCATACCACAATCACATCATACTTATCACATAGCCATCCAACCACTCACCGAGCCATAAATTCTACTCATAGGGACACTATCAGACATATAAGTCCAAAAGCACGTGCTCACATAACTGAAACTACCAAGCCTAAGCTGCGGTCTAAACATAGACTCAAGTCCTCCAGACTGGCCCCTCACCCAAACGCAGAAAACACATCTCGCACCTCATCTATGGAATCACAAGCCACTGATGCACAGCTAATACCGAATGCTCACATACTCATATGAGTGAGTGGGAGGAATGGAAAGAGATACACTTCAAGCTGAATCAATGTCGCATGATAAGGAAAGAAATATGGGAAGTTTATCCTAATTTCTCTGTCACCTCTCGAAGATAGGTATGGATGCCATCATACCGATCCGCAAGACTCTACTAGACACTTGCTCCTGACTCGTAGAACCTATGAACCTAGAGCTCTATTACCAACTTGTCACGACCCAAAATCCAACCCGTCGTGATGGCACCTAACCCAACCCGCTAGGTAAGCCAAATAACATTAAAACATAATATAGTGATAATGATAATAGTCAAAAATGAAATAAGTGAATTTTTATACCACTCCCCAAGGACTGGTAATATAAGTCACGAGCCACTAAGACTTAGATTTACAAAAAAACTGAAATGAAATAAATACATCATCTATTAGAGATCAGCATAAATAGACTTATAAATCTAAACCTACCAATAACAAGAGGTAGCTATAACCGGAACGCATGTACATCTTCAATGCCAGCCCTCGCCATACATAG